>NJRQ01000212.1:205844-218415 GCA_003063805.1 Aphaenogaster ashmeadi | reverse complement strand
CGGCGTCTGGTTGGAGAACATGAAAAGAATCGAGAGATTCTTTTAGCTATTACTCTTTCGACTCGGAATCCTCGTTCAGGAGGAATCGCCGCGCCGGATTTCACGGACACGTCCGACGTCACCATCGGCGGGTCAAACGAAACCGTGCGCCACCCCGACGCACAAGGATGCACGCTGGGTCGTGCATCACGTCTCGCGTGTGAGCGCACGCACGTACGTACACATGTTCCGTTGACGGAACGGAGAACCTTGAAGGTGGCCGCGAGCCACAGACCGGTTCTTAATAATTAACATATGCAACGTTAATTTTACGGAATTATAATTTCACGTCACTCGGTACGCGCGGCTCGATCCGCGGGCCGTAATACGCGGAACGAGCGTGGAGAAATCGAGGAGGAGGGAGGAAGAGGCGAAGCCGAGAAGATCGGTCGTATCTCTCTCGGCTACTGGATGCACGGAAGGTGCTTGCGATCTCTCGATCATACCTTTCTCATATCTGCTCTACAGGAGATTAATCGCGACGATCATGCCGATTACCGCATGCTTTAATCGTCGCCGTTAGGCGCGGTGAAATTATAATAGCGAACTGTCCGTCTCTTTCTTTACGCTACTACTATCGGACGTCTCGATTTTTTTAACGTGCGAACATTAAGTATTTAAAGTTTTTCGAATTATCTTTGTAAATTAGTTGGAAAATTCTAACTATACCTTATATAGGTTTCCTTTTTAAAAATATTTTATATATTCTTTATATATTCACGGATTTATATAAAATTTGGTATCTTTGAATTGTTAGATTTTATAACTAAAAATTTTAAGTTTTTAGATGTTTTTAGTCTTAAAAATATAGTAAGCTTTTCTTCTTTCTTTAGAAGTTTGAAACATTGTAATTTTATATAAATTATTGTAAAATTTAGAAGATGTAAGACTTTGCAAATCTACAATTATAATATTTAAAATTTTTTATAATATTATATATAATATTATATGTTTTTATATTATATTATATAATATTTAAAAATTTTATTTTATATTATTTTGCATCTAATGCCTTAAATTAAAAAAGAAATTTTTGTATGTATGCGACGCAGATAAAATAGTAAATTAATACTACACTGTACGATTATTGAAGTGATTCCTAGAGCATCTCGGCTAACGAACGGGAATAATTCGAAAGATGAGAGATTCGTGGCGCGAGGCACAATATTCTATGACACACGCCTTTGTGCGACACGACATGTGCGCGGTACGGATTTAATTATCTTCGACAAAGTGTATATAACGCATTTCGGCTGTTTTATGACGAAATGTCGCGTCGCATATTTCTAAAATTGAAAACAGCGTAACGAATTTCCTTGGAAAATACCAAACATTTTTCTATGGCTTTGCCTCTGTAGTATTAACTGGCAGATTGAATCTGAGCTTTATTGCAAACCGCGTAATGGAAGCTGGACCGGTGATGCGCATTTTTCTCGTATTCACTCGTATTGTCAATTTATTATCAAGTAATTAGTAGTGAATGATACTGAAAATTATATTTTATTGCAATTACCTGTGATCAAATATATTATATATTTTTATATAATTGTATTTAACTTAGTATTTGAATTCGGATATTCTGGCAATTACAATTTGATATTACAATCACAATGGATTAAATCAGGAAAGAAAACTACTCATATATATATATGCATGATATTTCATATCTCTGATAAAAGCGATGTGAATATTTAACCGCATATGTTTATTTGTCTCTCTCTCTCTCTCTCTCTCTCTCTCTGTCTGTCTCTCTTGTTATTTATGTAAATATTAAAATTTTATTATTTCACAATTCGTTGTAACAGAGCTGTATAATTTACACGAGTATACTATACAAAGCGTAGCAAGTGTCGGTTCTTGTTAATGAACTATTCTCTCTCCGCGGCTTTTATTCTACCGAACTAATGAATTTTAATTATCATCTTTTGTGCCAGGATGTAAAATGTCAATCTATTATTATATTTTCAATTAAAGTTTCCGTCTCGCATAAGTCAACGCGGAAATATAATGGACAGACGGTGTCGTACGGTAAGTCATTAAATGCTGCCGTCGATCATTATCGATTCACAGCAGCTCCTTTCTTGCTCGCTAATCAGCCACGAGTCCCGTGTCGAGAAGTAATAGAATGTAAGACTTCGGTCTCGGTACCGGTCGCCTCGTTGTTGTCGAGCGCAATCGGATGATCTATGCGTGACTGCCTCCAGCACGGAGGAATCTTAATTCGATGGATCCTAATATTAATAAGTCGCCGGCGACTTCGACGATCCCGAGAGTTCGCGGCGATGATGCCCGTGAATTACGCGTGAGTAATGCACGGTGATGCAACGCATGTGGCAATGACTTGCGCGCGCAACGACTAGGACGATTTTTAATAATTCAATCGTAGAGATGAATAATCCGGCGCGGCGGCGTGAGACTGGAACACTTCAGCGTTGTTAATTATTGAGGGTCTTAACCCTTCCGTACGCTGCGATGGGATGATATATTAAGGTGATGCATTGGTCACTGATTGTGCGCCGAGTTAGTTGGGGTGATATTTTCTTTTCAGTATTCCTCGGAATGCACGATTCTCATAAATCTTTTTGCTTCCTGAAAGAATATTAGATAATATTTGCAAAGTATTTTTGTAAATATTAATCCCAGCACATAAGTACAAACGTTTGAGATTAATAACCGAATAGCATGAAATATTTCATGTGATTCTTCTATCAAGCATATTAAATTTTTAGCATTAGGATTTTTCAAAGAAATATTGAAACAGAAGATATTAAATAGTCAGCGTTACGTTTTTCAAATAAGTTCTAAAAAATATTACAAAAATATTTATAACATAATACTTTATTACTAATTACGATGAGTCTATGCAGCGATAAAAATAAGATTCTACAAAATACATTACGTGATTATAAAAATATGATTTTGGAAATTCACATAAATTGTATGATATTATCATGATAAAGACATAATGTAACGGGGAATTTATCCCCTCGTATATTGGCCAATACTTTTAAACTGGACAACATAACATGCTGTTTCGAGACTCGCAATTAATTCCTCGCGTAATTGATATACGAATCTGAAACTTCTCTCACGCGAGGGTATTTTGCTTCACAGTTCTTTACTTCACTTCTTCGAAACGGTAAATGCAACATGCTCGTCCCACATAGTAAAGCCGCAGCACATGCAAATTTTTATCACGTTAATTATTTAATGTTACAAGTTATTTTTTTGCAATAAGGCTTTTGTTACGTTATAAATTTCATTACGTAATTGCGTGACAGCGATATAATTTAATGCAGTCTATTTTCTTCATTATGGAATTTTGCGATCAATAGTTTTTGTATTACTTTGCGAATCGTAATTAAATTGCACGAAACTGAAATTCAAATGTGTCTCACTTTTTTGATATTTTTACTTCGTATTTTTACTTCGTTTGCATAAGCATCGTACAAGAGTAAGCCGTGTACGCGTTTCGAGTAAGCTTCTTTAAGTGTTTACGATATCCGTAAACGGCAAAAATGCACGTGCGTGTTCGTGCATATATGCGCGCGTGGATATTAATAGAAACCTGGGAGGATGTGAGAACGCGACATATGTCGAATAACGAATGATTCGCGACAACTCTTTCATCTGACAGCGCGCATGGATGTATTTCGAACGGTGACATGGCCAGAAACATTTTATCTATTAAAGGTTTTTCACAAGCGCTGCGTGAAAGGCTTTTCACAAGCTTACGAGTTTTTCAAGAGTCCACCAAAATATTCGAGATCTGGGAACGGATCGATTCCAATGCACAGGAGATAATTAATTCCAATACACAGAGATTAATTAATTTTCATCGAATATATACAAAACATTATATTCTATTGAATAGTCAGCTACTCAGTAAAAATGTACTGTCAGTTAAGCTTATTAGTGTCAATGAAATATCGGTAAGAACGTTATCAGCGAAATCCTTATTAATAATTTCAATGCGTGAAAATTATTTATTGATATTTAAGCGTTTTTGGAAAACTTTTAGAAATGAAATTTTAACACGTCTGATGTTGGGCTTGTGAATGGCTTTAGATCCAGTCTGTAGATCCTAAGCTGTCGCTAAATCCTGGCTTCGCGCAGGAAATCGTCGTGAGTCACTTCAATGACTTGGACTCCTCCGAAGGACTCGTCCCGACTTCCCTGCTGGATCCGTTCGACCTCTTGACATCCGCGTTCCCCGACCAGCTTAACGTTTTTTTATCTTATCAACAGGCGTCTTGGCCTTCTGACATTTGCGATCAAACCTTCGATAGGATCGCATAATCTGTTGATGTGCAAAAATCGGGTGTTGCATTCGCGCGATGCAATAGACTGCTGCGATTCATAACTTTGCGTAGGTATTATTTCGTAAATACATTATTAATTTAAATGTTACATGATCTTGGAGTTTCATTGTAAATTTATTTTCCAGATTTATTCCTTTTATTTTATATAATTTCTTAATTTATCTTTTCAAATTTTACTTGTGCAAGAAAGAAGAATTATTGGAAAGAAAAGTTTTTGCGTGCATTTAAAATATAATTGTTGCTTTAAATTTATTTAACTATTATTTGAAGAATATCCAACAAGATATCCAATAATTATATATAACAAATTTTATAAATATAAATAGGAGAAGACCAATATCTTTATTTCGAAATCGATTCTTTCTCATATGTTCTCGTGTAATTTTTGCAAGTGCTTGGTACTTGGCTTAATCTGAATTTAGTTTCAATTTTTTGTTTATTGCCAAATTTGATGATTAACCGATAATTAATTTACGATCGGCTGCTACTTCTGCGGCACGAGAAAACCTTCGGATCAGTCCCTTAAGCGAGCGTCCGTCCCCCTTCTCCTCTCTCCATTATCACTGGTCCTGTCCATTTTCGAGCATATCCGGCCCCCAAAAAACTGACCCAGATCACACGTGTGGTCACGCGTCCATCCACTCTCGATCCTAAGCCCGGGCATATCCTTTCGCCCCCCTCGCCCCGGCCGTCGTCCAACCCAGTCAGCCACCCGGCTCGGCTTGACTTGGGTGTATTGGGTTTCACGTGGAGTTACACGTACGCGCAGTCGTGCGTGCAGCTAACAAGACGCTCTTCAACGTAGATGGCCCGTCTTCATGTAGGTAGGTATACCGCCCGCGGGCGATTCGCGCTAATTTTACTTCCCGCCGTGCCCCGCCGCCGCGGATGACTGGCCGGTTTTCCGAACGTTTTTGCCACCGTGTGTACTACACGTCGATACCGGTCCCTCATCTATTTTCACGATCTGCGCGTCTAACTCACGTCTGCAAAATTGTGCGGTGCCCCACGGACGTGGTAGGTTCTCGGGTATGCATCGCTCGCTCAGGAAGAGATTGATTCGGCGAATCGCTTCACTTCTGATGGGCGAAAACCGGGGCGCGAAGTTCTACTTAATTGGATCAAGAAATTCTATTTAATTGGATCTAAAAAAACAGTCAAGTCAATTTGTCTTATTTTTTATTCAACTACTTTAAATTTTTAACATCAATATTTGGCGAAAGAGTGATCACACAACACACACAAATGCCCATGCATAGACCATGTTCCCCAATTTTTCACACTCGAATTTGTGCTCACGTTTAGCATCAAATCAAATGAAAGATCTCGTTAAGCTGATTACAAATATGTCGGTGCCAAAGTGTACCTCCTTCCCGTTCCCGAGAAAATGGGCCCTAAAGATTAGCAGACGGTACCATTAATCCTTAAAAAATGTGTGACTCAAAGGATTTTTCTCGGGAACGGGAAGGAGGTACACTTTGGCACCGACATATTTGTAATCAGCTTAACGAGATCTTTTATTTGATGCTAAACATGATCACAAATTCGAGTGTGAAAATTGGGGAACATCTTGCGGTCACTCTTTAGAAACTCATTTTGTGATTTTATATAGAACCGCTTACTTCCGAATCTTTGTTTTTTGTATAATGTCCGAATCATTTAATTTCTACTTAATCGACGATCTTTTCCGTCCTGCCACGAGCTTAATGGACAATTACCCTTTCATCCCAGTATCCGCGTTCTCCGAATATCTAGATAATAACGGTCCCACAGTCGACAATACTATGCCGGTGACGTTACATCATCTAAGTGGTTGTTAATCTAACACCCGCGTGGCGATCTCGAAATACGAGCGGAAAGAACAACGCTCGTTCAGGCGAAGATCGAACAGTTAATGCGGATAAGAGACATTATAACGGGGTCACGAAACACCTTTGGCAGACGGCGGTATCCCGCATACACGTTCGATAATGAGCGAAGTAACGATTAGTTAGCAACTATGTTACTTTAATTGCGATAGTCGCGTTGCGGCGTGGCGGCGTAAATTTAAACAGATGCGACGCAACAATATGGAGCCGCTGATAGTGTCTTTATTGCGCGATCAAACGACCTTTGCATGTGCTCCGCCACGATTGGTTCTAACGGTGCTCTCCCTTCGCCTCAAATTAGGCTTGCTTCGCTGAGAAGTTTACCGATAATTTTGCAACGATTCTCGATAATGAAGAGTATCTATTCCTTTTCGAATTCACGTATCTTAACCGTTATATTAGTTTGCTTCCTTCGTCAACTGATTAGCAGAAAGACAGTTATATAAGGTATAAAATATAGAATTTCAATATATCAAAAAGTAACTTGATATTGAAAACACAGTTCTGATGGCATCAATATACCGTAAGCATTACCGTCGTCCGCACGCGGAAGGCGCCTTTAGGCGACGTTCTCGAGCGATATAACGAGGCTCCAGTACGACGATCGGCGGTCCTTCGAAAGTGGAAGGTAAATACCGAAGTGAGGAGAGCTTGCCGCGACGACAACAATAACAGCAGCAATACGGAGCCACCTCGATTATCGGAAACTGCCGCTGACTGCCTCTTGGCAACTGCATCGGCAACGCACGCATCTCACCCCGAATGCACCTGCGTGCGATATCGGCTACGTGCGAGGCATGTACGTGCGTAAAGCTCGGTTTACAGTTTCGGGATGCCTCGTCAGTGAAATATCCGGAATATCCCACGTAGGCTCTGACTGCCCCAGCAATGATTTATATACATCTTGTTGGGAATTTATCGCTGTAACGGAAGCCAATAGCACCATATTTAGATCAATGTTTAGTCAACATTAAATTTATCTATAAATTCTGTCTGACAAACTTATTCACATAATTGTTCGTAATTTATCACGGAAAAAAAATGGTTTGGTTGATTTAGCAAATCTATAGCTTGCTGGAAACTATTAAACGTTACAAATAAGCAGATTTGCTAGTGCAGTAAAGAAGTTGTGTGTGAAAGCAATTGTCAACTTGTTCATAGAGCTAACCTATTTTGTTAAAACTATCTAGTTACTGCAACAAATCACTTTCGCTAGTCATCACGATGCCTCGTATTTCCCGCGCCCACAGTTAGTGTGGAGCGTCGAAGGCACTCGAATTGGCTTTTAGGCATTTTCACGCGCAGTAAGAGTGAGCGTCAAATGTTTTGACGATCGCGTCGTATCATGCCGTTTCCAATTTATTCACGTGTTATACTGCTCGGCTAGGACCTTGTTCACGTGCTATACCGCCTGGCTACGATATTTGTGTTACATATTTGACCATCACGATTTGGCTACGATCTCAAGTATTAGTGTAATAACACAATGCCTACAATAAGAAAATTGCTTGAGCAATGGAATATCACCGAGGATATCATTCAGAAATTCGAAGGTGAATGGTGAATGGTGAATGGTTGCAGAATAAATATTCCAGATGATTCAATGAGTATTGTTGCTTTACCTAACTTCTGTTACTGGAGCAACTAATGATTTAGCTATAATGGAATCTGTTAATGAACCAAATTTCCTTTGAGACAACACCAAAAGATTAGTTACATATACCAAGCTATATTTTCCATTGGTTGTAGTAAAGAATCATTTTTGCTATACTAACAAATCTACCGTGCTATAATATCAAACTTTATTAGATACTTATTAGAACCACAAATCTTATGTAGCTCTGCGACTTAGCTACTGCAACATAGCAAACTGGCTGTCCGTATATTACGGCTATAGATTTGCTAGGCTAGTGAGGTTTTCTGTTGTCACAGCAAATCTTTTTTTTCCGTGATCCTAAATGAATGTACAGAGTAACGCAAGTAAATTAATGCACCTTGAAATTCTTCATGTTGTTATATAATACAGTCGTACTTCGAGCTTTTGCATAATGCAATCAAATCCCTTCTATCTGAGAACCTTCTATCTGAGAACCTCCTATCTGAGAAACTGTATTTTTCGATTAATTTATAAATCCGCATAAAAGATCTTCAGTGAAATAAAAACATTAGGCGTCTATGCTCTTATCGTATTTCATTCGAATCGGAGTGTATTTCTACGAAGTAATTTCTCGAGAGCGCTGCTAATTGCCTCTGCTGGCGCGGCTGTTTATTTTCCCCGTTAGACTACAGTAAAATACTAGCGACGTTTAACGACGGGCGGCCCCGCTTGAACGGGAGCTTCGGCGAAATCAGGAGGAGGATTAGCCGCGCGCGCTTAGAATGGAGCCCGAGAGAACTGTCGTCGTGGCCCAGTAGTGGAAATCCTCCTTAAGCCGATCGAGGTGCTCCGGTATCATTAGAGGGGCCATTCGAGACTCGCACATACGTCCCCCTTGTCCTCGTCCCCTTGTCCGACGGCGACTTCTCGTCGGGAAAGGGTACGGTTCTCGTGCCGAAGACAATGCCGTGGCGCGTATCGTGCATCATATTTCACGATCATTCCTTTTTGTGTCCGCTGCGCGTGTATCGCTCTGGTACGAGGCCCGATGGCGACGAAAACTCTCTTCAAGGGACCACCGTGGTACCGAATTTACGGCCCTCCCGGGACGCCGGATGCCGATGATGTGTCCACACCGAAAAAATCATATTCTACATTATAGAATAATCCGATAAACTACAGAATATCTCCCACTAAAAGCGCCAAGTACACTGAAAAAAAAATTTTGCTAACTTGACTAAAATTTTCAACTAAATTAAATTTCTTCAGTTCAAGTATTATATTTATTTTAGTTAAATAACTAAATATTTGAAAAGTGAAGTTCAAATATTTAGTTATTTAACTAAAATAAATATAATACTTGAACTGAAGAAATTTAATTTAGTTGAAAATTTTAGTCAAGTTAGCAAAATTTTTTTTCAGTATATATATCATAAAGGTGAGAGAATTTCCCTCTAATAGGTAGTAGAATGAAATATTCTAACTCATTAGAATATACCTCTAATGTAAATTCGAAGTCTGCCCGAAGGCTAACCTAACCAACTTCTGGGACAAGTTCTCTAATCAAATCTTGCTTGAGAACTGTCAATCTCCGTATTGAATTTATTTTTTCGTCTACAGCAAACAATCAAACATGCAATACATTTCAACACAAAGCAGCATAATTATCCCATTCAACAATGTAACTATAATATAACACGCGTGTGATACTTATGTGATACTCACTTACATACTTTCACAAGAATTCCAATTCGTACTTATTCTCAAAATGTCTGATTAATTCAAATAAATTATGCTGAAGCAGCATAATTTATTTCACTCTTTCACTTCTTCCATTTTTTAAGAACAGCACTATAAGTTATGTATTATCACGTATCGCCGTATATCTAATACTGCAGCGCGGGCAATACCGGGTTAACCAATCACCGAAATAGTATTTTAGAATATTTTCTTTATTTCAGTAACTATTCTTAACAAGAGACTTTTAAAAGGGAATATTCTGAATTTTTTAGAATATTCGATTACCGGAAAGCTTTAGAGGGTTTTGTTTTAAAATCAAGAATATGATTTTTTCGGTGCACCTTTTTCCTTCTTCCGCGTCTCCCTTGTTTCGCCACGTTGGATTAACTTTGAGGTAGTCTTGCGAATATTTGAAGCTCGATACGTACAACTTTTAACGGAGAGACGACAATTCGGGTACTGGAAATGTGTTAAAAGATATTCGTATCTGTTAAAAATCCAAAAGAAATTAAACATTAAAATTTCTTTTAAACAGGATATAAAAAGATTGCGAAGAGGGCGCATCTAAAAGAGAGCTCTCTAAAAGCCTGCAAAACACACAGCACGATTGGAAGCTATACAGGGTGGCCCCAAACGTTCCAGCCAGACTTTGAGATTTTATAGGAAATTTAATTCTGAACAAAAAATTCCCTATAAACATGGGTCGAAAAATGCTTCCTTAAAAAGTTAGCGCCTAGAAACCTCTGAAATCACGGTTATTTTATACATTTTTACAAATATCAGGGAAAGTATGTATTTTTTAATAAAAAGTACCGAAACAAAAGTTGTAGAGAATTAAATTATCTTTCAAATGAGATCAAAATGATTGTAGTACGATCCATAGATTTTGAGATAATCAGTTTCAAATGTACAAAAAAGTGTTGTACATTTGAAAAACACAAAAAAATGATTTCATAGGTTTTTAGGCGCTAACTTTTTAAGGAAGCATTTTTCGACCCATGTTTATACGAAATTTTTTGTTCAGAATTAAATTTCCTATAAAATCTCAAAGTATGGCTGGAACGTTTGGGGCCACCCTGTATATCAAGCATATTGAGTGTGTGCCATACGAGTTTTATTTCGATTTAACGTTGCGCTGTCTTGTAATAGTTTAAAATTGCGTGCCGCAACTTTAACTTCGAGACATCGTATTTACACAATGTAAGCGCAACGGCATATAACTTTTATTCGGCGGGCGCAGGAACCGTAATTTTTACGATCCGCCATAATTGCGGAGCAAGTGCCGTTTATTTATAATACCGGCGTAAAAGTTACAATGTGCAGCCGTGCTTGGAGACACGGCGAGAATTGTATTAATATATGGCACCGTTAAACCCGTCACACGACCCGCAATTGTTCCGTCTGAGCACGTACCATTAGATGAGAATTTCTCCACTGACCGTATAATACAATAATTTAATGATACTATTGTGATAACAGTGTCGCGCAATGATTCTTAGAGTATCCTTATTGATTTCGTTGCAGTAGAGCATATTTCTTTGAATGCAAAACAAGCATGATAATACATTGTTTAAACCATTTACAAATCGAATTTTTGTCATTGCATTTTATTTTATTTAAAAACATTCGTATCTTTTTTACATTGAATTACATTTAAATTGCATAAAAATATATATCATTAGACGTAATAGGTGAATCATAATAAGAGAAATATGTGCAATTTTAAAATGATATAAATTTAAATTTATCCTTCTGCAATTTTTATTACGATTGTATATATAAAAAAGTAATTGAATTTTATATATTATATGTATATTTCTGCGTATTTCTTTTGTTTTACAAACGAGGCAAAAATGTAATATATATTTCTATTATGGATATATCCACATTGATATAATATCGCAGCATATTTTTCGTTGCTCTACGCTCGCTTGGAATTCGAGCTTTATCGCTCTGACCCATTTTCGATCCGAATTGTCAAAGATTCGCGGAAAATGGGCGATTCGCATTAAAGTACAGCGCTAACAATTTCACTCTAGCGACAAAAAACCGCTGTTCCCCTTAACGAGAGCCATTGAAGCCCCTTGACTTTATGGTGGCGATCTGGTCGCGATTGATGTGCCTTCAATAGGAGGATTCTGGCCGGGTTTTGTAAAGCCGATCGAGGCGTGCTGTTGCTTCTTGCCGATCGATTTTTCACATTCCTACGCCATTGAGTACAAGACCGGCATTGTTTGTTGTAAGTGCGAGATAGGCCGCGCGACGGGCTGCGTGATAGGGGAAGTCGCAACGGGTCGCGGATACGGTCCGTAGTTGCTCGTACTTCGTGGGCTCTTGTTGGAGAGATCGATCGCCGATACTTCGGCAAGAACGTATTTGCATTGTGAGCTGCGCCGTGAAACGCGATCCGCGATCGCATTGTCGCTGATAAGTGCGGAATCTCTATTGGTGTACTTCAAGCAGTACAGAGAAAAAGACTGGTACGGAAGCAAATTGATATAGA
Organism: Aphaenogaster ashmeadi; assembly: GCA_003063805.1. NCBI lineage: Eukaryota > Metazoa > Arthropoda > Insecta > Hymenoptera > Formicidae > Aphaenogaster > Aphaenogaster ashmeadi. The sequence goes on along the minus strand of NJRQ01000212.1, from coordinate 206,346 downwards.
GAATTCAGGATGTCAATTAAGTCGGAAAGAGCTAGATAATATCGTTGCTTTGCATCTGCAAAGGAATATATGAATGTAAATGTCATCTATCAGCATCTTCTTTGAAAATTGAGATACGTGTAATTTACTTTCTGCAGAGCTGAAGTTGTACAAGCTATCAGTAGCTATTTCATTCAATTTTTTCATTTCACACTGGCACTGGAGCAAAACGCCTAGAAATTTTAATTAGTATAGGATATTAGCACATATTTCTATTTTACTATAAAGCAACGTCTTTTCAACATAAAATAATGTCTGTCTTTACTTTTCTTATGTTCAATTATTTTATATAATACAATATTGACATTATTTGTGATATACAGGGTGTTTCAGAATTGCACGGCACTATTTTAGGGAAATATTTTCTAGGTCAAAATGAACAAAAAAGTTTATATAAACATATGTCCCAAACTTGTTTATTTATTAGTAAGATATTAAAGAGTAAAGATTATATTTAACAGTG
>NJRQ01000212.1:162907-191254 GCA_003063805.1 Aphaenogaster ashmeadi | reverse complement strand
ACAGATTTTTTTCCAAATAACGGTTTCTTTTTCACATATTTTAGTTGCAATGTTTTAAACAGTTTTAAACTGCTGTTTAAAACTGTTTAAAACAAAAATGTTTAAAACAGTGTCCACTGTTTTAAACAAGTTTTAATCAAACAGTTTTAAACACATTGTTTAAAACATGTCAACCCTGCACGAGAGTTTTGATTAATGATTAACTTAATATAAACAATTAAACCCCATTCTAACTTTATCATATGCTTTTAAAAAATTATTTCGAAGATGCAAACTCGAGTGATATTAAATCGATCATATTTTGCTCCGTTTTAATCATATTGGATTGAAATAACGATGTTGATATTCAATTATCGCTATATAAAATTTTTAGATAAAATAGCAATTAAATAGAGTGCGCCAGAGAGAAAATGTATATTTAAATTCTCAAATCATTTTATTCAGTTTTACTTTTTCGAAACAAAAGAAATGCAATACAGCATCGAGCAATCATCCCCCATTTAGTAACAAGTGTAATTATCCTCCTTCAGCGCAGGAACAATGACTAAATAACATGTGCAGAGAAACATTTCTTTTATTTTTATCGCGTATGTTCTCTCTCAATTTTTTCTTTGATCTTGAGATTAGTGTGGTGCCCTGCACTTCTCAAAAGCGCACTTATGCACTCGGCGCTAAAAATCGAGATACATCGCGCGCTACTCGCGCGAGTCAATAGGTGAGCTAATGCGAGCGATTCGTTCCAGGAGACTTTTGAGGAAGCGAAGTATTATCTCGGAGAACGGTACGAGCAGCGCCAGGCCCATTTGTATCGGCACATACAAGCGCTACCACACGTGCAATACGCAGGTAAGCCGACGCGTAAGAGTGACCTTCAGCGCGTTTATCGACAAGAATTATAGAGAAACTCTTGAAGGATCAAGTTCTTAAATTTTATGAAAAATGGTAATGCATGAAAAATGTATTAAATTTTTAAAAAATTTTAATTGGTTTAAGAAAATGATTTATTTGAATACTTGCAAAGGAATTATTTATCTGAATGAAACAGTGAATATTATGTAAATAAAAAAAACGATGTAAAAATAAAGCATAGATTTGACTTTTGAAACATAGATTATTTAAAGTAATAAACAATTTCTTTGTTCTCAGCTGCTTGTTTAAAAAAAAACAGGTCCTCTTCCCTATAATAAATAATTGTTTATTCTTAAATAAATATCTTTTTATTTTAAAATATTTCATATTTGATCTTAACAATGATGATATTTATCTTTATTTAAATAATTATTAATTTAATACAATGAAAGGTTTTTCTAGATGAGATAAATATTTATTTCAATCAAGAAACTTTATTTCAAAGAAATGTGTTTATTTAACTGAAAAGGATTTCTTTTTCAGTCTAGAGATGCTAATTCTATTCTAACTCTATCGTATCCATTTAAAAAATTATTTCGACGATATAGATTATAAAGGAACTCTTAGAGGACCTTAATTTGTTGAAAAATGGTAATAAAACGCCTAACTTTATCGTATCCATCTAAAAAATTACGAAAATACAGATTTCAGCAATTATGGATGAATGGAGAATTTTAAAGTTGAAAAATGGTAATACATAGAGTATCTAACTCCATCGTATGTATCTAAAAAATTATTTTGAAGATACAAATTCGCGTGATATCTTCTGAACTGCCTCCACATAAAATTTGGTCGCGGATAGAATTCTGCTTATTAAGCAGAATTTGTCAACCGCGCTCAGTTCGTCGGTATTCAACGTAAACGTAAGTTTCGCGGAGAGAGAATCTGCAACGCCGAAAAGAGTATCACATTCTCTACGAAGAGATCTCTGGAACTTTAAGAAAACGGAGCAGGCGTATCGTTTACCCGCGATGTTACAGAAGACCGTCTTATTTCCAGGGCGGTTTATTGTCGAGGCCTTGAACCGACAATTAGCCGCGCGAGAGCTCGCTCGTCCGCATAAAATTCGCATACACGCTCGCGCATATGTCACTACTTCCACGATGCCGCATAAATCAACGCGTGCGTCTATATCCGCCTCGGACCCGTGCGCGCTGCAAGGCACGCTCCTCAAGATTTTCCTCTCGACGGTGCGTCACGAGTCTCGAACAAATCATCGCGCGGGCCAATTAAGGATGCGCACGACGACGATTTATATCCCCGGGCACGGAACGTGCGTGTATGTGTGTGTGTGTGTGTGTGTGTGTGTGTGTGTGTGTGTGCACGTGGCGTTGTTTAAAATTCATAAGAATAATCACCACCTGCGAGACTAAAGACCGCCGTGTAATGGATGGCTCCGGCCGGTATCGAGGAGGCAGAGGAAGGGAGAAAGGGCTCGCTGGTGTTGATTAGCTCTTGATGGTAGTAAAGACCGCGCGATAAGATCTGTTTACATCTCAGCCCCGATCAGTGCCCGTTGACGTACTGGGTGTTGTTGACCCACAAGTAGGGTTGCCATAATAAAATGTTTTAAACTAGAACTTATAAGCCAAAAACCCCGGACACATTTCGCTTGCAATCCCGGACGCATACAAAAATGCGAATAGGTTAACAAATTGGTTATAATAAACAATAATTGAATAATTATTTTACATCTCGTTTTCAATAGTACTTAGAGTAAAATGCATAAATTAAACATGTTTTTAATTTAAAAGAAGTTTTATTATTAGGTATCTACCTTATTGTACCTATACCTACGTGCTATATTGCCATTGGTATTTTTAAAATATCAATAAAATAACAAATTATATTTAATTATAAAATTAATTTTAAAGAACCAAATCAGCACAAAACTATTGGTTTTTATCAGTAAATTGAAGTGATTGAATATGATGTCGTTAATTAAATCTAAAATGCAAGATATTTACCCCGGACACATTCGAAAAATCCCCCCGGACGTCCCCGGACGGATGGCAACCCTACCCACAAGTGCTCGTACTTCGCATATATCGCTATAGTTTGAAGAAACTATTTCATTAAGAGTGGGGGCACAAAGTAAAATTAAGTAGGAATGTTTTGCGTAGTCCTTGAGTGAAAATTGCTTCGAAATTAAAATCGCGATACTGCGAAATTGGCTTGATGTTACGCTAAAAGATGCGGCTTCGTTATCCGTTATTACCCGGGGAGAAAAACGCCTCGTGCGGGAATATTTATCTTCGGGCTCGATACCCGGGGACTACATTTCCGAGCTGCATTCGCGATTCGCAAACATGCCCGGGCAAAGTAACCACCGTTTCGTTCGCCGGCAATTAATAGTCTACCCGGAAATTGCAACGCGGCCGCGCACGTAGCACACCACACGTGCCGGCGTTCGCGTGTTTGCACGAATATACGGACTTCCTCTCGGCGCACGCGGCGGCTCGGAATGCGAGCTTTTTTTTTCTACCAGAGGCCGCAAATAATTTTACCTTTATTTACCCGCAGCGCTTTGGGAAAAGCGCGACGTGCCGTAAAAAGCGACGCGATCGATCGCGTCGGCTTTTTTTCCCTTCCCCTCTGGAAGAATCCCGGACCGTCTCTTTCTCGATGGGGTAACGCTGTTGTACCCTCTCTTCTCCCGATCGATCCTTAATTACCGTAAGTTTAATTAATCCATTACGCGTTTGTGCAGGAATGCCCGAACTTCCCGGAAGACTTGCGGACGGAACAGTGCGCCAAGTACAACGGGAGAAACTACAAGGGTCGCAGTTATGTCTGGGTGCCCTTCGTAGACGGTGAGTCTGAAAACCGATTTGCTAGTTTCCGATTATGGGGATCTTTATCTCTAAGAAATATGTTCTTCTCAATTAGTAATAATTATGCTAATAAGAAGCCATGGGCGTCCGCAGGGGGAGGGGCAAGAGGGGGCATTTGCCCCCCCCCTGGAATCAGTAAAAAATTAAGAATTGCTTTCCCTTTGAATAAAGGAAAGACAAAGTTGTGCTAACCTTGCCGATCTTTGCCCTAATCCATAGAATTATAATTTCAAAAGGTGTATACATTTCAAATTATAAGTATTCTAATTCTGGAAGTAATACTTTGAATCATGCCCCCTCCTGGAAAAAATCCTGCGGACGCCCTTGGAAGAAGCATTCATCCTTCTTGTAGCGACAGCAAACAATAAATTTTAGACGGAAAGAGTCTCAACATATTTTTTAATAATATTATGGAGAATATAGCTTAAATTTCTAAGAGATGATTTGAACGCCATCAAAAGTTTAATTATAACATCTTGTAATTTAATTGATCTTGTCTTTATTGGATAAACTCTCAAATAGTCAGCCAGATTATCAATTGATTATCGATTAATACCTAACGATGTTTTACGGTGTACATTAAATGGAATTCTCTTCTTCGTCACTATGGTGAAACGTACTTTTATGGGATAACAAAGAGGCGTCTTACGAGACCCAAACGAGCCAGTGACGTCGTCCGATCGGTGTTCGACCGATATAACGATGACGTAGCTAACGGCCAGGCCCGGTGACCTAACTTCCGCCTGGCCTAATCGCGACTACTGTTGTTCCCCAGCGCCGAACTCCTGCGCGCTCAATTGCCGTGCAGTCGGCGAGCGTTTTTACGCAACGCTTGAACCGGCAGTAATGGACGGCACGCCCTGCGATGCTCCGAATCTTCGCGGACGTGGCGGCGGCGGGATTTCGACGGAACGCAACGGCGAACGATGGCTCTGCGTCGCCGGACAATGCAAGGTATGAATAGCGCGAGCGTTAGGCGAGAGAACGATGCCGGAAATTAATGACCGATACCGGGCCGACGCGATACGATACGATCGGTGAGATCGCTATTGACTCGTGCTTTGGGCCCTTCGCCGCGCGCGACGACCCTCTCTCTCTCTCCTTCCTTTCTCCTGTCGACATCGGGGTTCATCGCACGCCCGGTGCAATTCGGTCAGATGCATTTATCAATCAACAACGCTCGGGACTGGGTCTCTTCGATTTCATCGAGACTGCAGCGGCGTGGAATGATGGACGTGTGTTCTCCCGGTCCCCTTGAGCCAAAACGAATCCGCAGTCAGAGTTTTTTTTTAACAGAAATGCTGAAATTTTTAGAAAACTACACTGAGAGAAAAATTTGTTCAAATGAAAAAAATTCATTTTCTTAAAACCATATCTTTTGATACAAGTATTTGTCTGTTCTATTTAAGTACAAATATTTAGTTTTAAGTAAATACACATGTTACCTTAAGTATATTATTTTATACTTTTACATTTTTTACATTTAAATAAATATTTTATAAATAACCTAATAATATTGTTAAACTTAACTAAATTGTTTTCTAATATTAAAAAATCTGATTATCTTGAATATAAAAATGATCTAACAGTAAATATTTTCTAGAACGAAAAGAAAATATAAATATTTAATTAAAAATTTTTAATATTATAAATATTACAGTGAAATGTCCATATTCGGGACAGGTTTTTGCATATTTTTAGCGATTAATTTGTAACAAAATTTTTTAGGAAAATTCGGTGCCGATTCTAGAACCGATAATTCAAGACCTACAATTTGGCACCAAAATAATTTGTCAGCGATAAGTATAGCTGGATTGAAAGCACATAGAATACGTCAAGATGGAGGTCTCGAATATGACTTAATTCGGGACAGCATTGCCCTAAATAGGGATAATATGTTCTCCCCGCGTTTTTTATCTGGAATGGTGTTCGGAAGATACTGAGTTATCATTTATTAAAAGAGCAATACACTCCGACAAACGGCACCTCCACACGAGAAACCTTTTTGCAGCGTTTCTGAAATTAACTGTATTTGGGTGTTTCAAACTTTTCACTTTCTGTCGCAACCACGGGCGTTTGGATAAAAAATTGTACGTTTTTAATTTTTTAATAGAAAACGGGGTTATGCAGAAATGTGGAGAACGCGTAATGCAGAAATCAGAATTAATTTATATCAAACGGTCGCAAAATTTTACGCGTTAGAACAGAATTGTCCTGAATTAGGATGCCTGTCCCTATTTAGGCACAACGACTGTATAAATATTTCAATCAAGAAATTTTAAGACTTGAAAACAATTAATAAGCTGTTAGGATCCATCGAGTAAATAATTTTTTTGTGTTAAATAAAATATTTGGTATTAAGAGATTTTTTTCTCTCAGTGTATCTCTTAAATTAAATAAAAATAAAGAAAACTTTATGTATAGATCTAATCATATGTAATAATTCTAATTATTATAATAATAAACCAATCTAAAAAAAGAAAAATGTGGAAATTGCAGTTTTTGAGAGTACAAAGCTCGAGTTCGATAAAATTGGGGTGAGATAGGGTCCCGGGTGAGTCTCCTAAGTGAATTAAACGCAGCAGGGCCGAAAATTCGCATGTTTGCCATTCAGCCCGTAGGATGCGACGGGGTGGTGGGTTCCGGTGCAACGATGGACGCCTGCGGCGTGTGCGGTGGCCAGGGCAGAGGGTGCAGGTTATTCGAAGGCATCTTCATGGAGCCGATTCTGTCCAAGGGTCATCAGCAGGTGACCACGATTCCGAAGGGCGCCATGTCGCTCAACATTTCCGAGCTCCGATTCAGCAGTAACTTTCTAGGTAGCATTGTGACGATTCACCGAAGTAAAGTGATCCTGTCTTTTGTAAATTAGCATTACATAATTAACATTTTTAATAGCCTGACACGTATGGCGTTTAATTAGAAGCTAGAGAGAAGTTTCCTGTTTAAAAGAAATCATGTCAACAGAGAATCAGTGAATAGTCACTGCGAATTACCGTGGACATTTTTATCACTTCTGATAATCGCGCCAGTAATTTAGTAAAAACACAAAGACGAATAATTATGCGACATTTTTGCGCGGCGATACGCAACAGTGGTATTGCTGGTTAACAAACGATCGATCTACTCGCAGCGTTGAGAGACAGTAACGGCAGTTACATCCTAAACGGACCGTGGTCTTACAGTCCCAGTGGTACTTATAAAGCGGCTGGTACGACATTAACATACCAGAGAGGCGATAGGAACCGTATGGAGTGTATCTTGGCGACTGGACCGTTGAACGAGTCTCTGCATTTGGAGGTACTGCCCGCGTTATCGTCACTTTTCGTTAACCGTATCAGAAGCAGATTTTCTTTAATTACACGAATAATTTGAGTTACAATTTATGAACGACTTTTACTCACGGATTCTTCTTATCTCTCTAATTTCGTTCGCCTTATCTCTCACGTAGCACCGCCAAGCTATAATTTGAAGGTAAAACGATTTTTTCAAGTATTCGACTCAATTATTATTTTTTTGTACTTGTACCGTAATTTTTCAGTAATGCATCTTTAAATGCGTTCTAATCTATGCATTTAATCGAACTCGGTCTTGATGTTAATATCATTGTTCGCGCATTACCGTAGATCTTATCCGTGGAGTTAAATCCGGGCGTTCTGTACAAGTACATGCTACCTATGAAGGAAGTGCCGGACGGTAAAGCGGTGATTGCACCGCCGCTGCTTGTCCCAGGTAATTGCTTCATTGCCAATCAATTATGTACAATTAAAAAAAACCATCGATTATAGCCCATAAACATGTGACGTTTTATTCTTCTTCGTAGGAGTAAATGATCGGGGCAACGAGATACCTAGTCCAGATATTCACGTGACCGTGCGAGTACCCGTTACAAGAATGTAAATATATATATATATATACTCTTATTAAAATTTCTGAAGCAACATAATTTTTTTGAAAGTATCGAGAGAGCAATTTTCGAAGTTATTCCTCTTCCATTAAATCGTTAAAATTATAGATTGCGTATATGTAAATTTGTTCCCACGGGGTTTAATTATCTCGAACGTTTTTGTATGCTCTGGTGCGGTTTCCCCAACCTTTAATCTTTAATTTTTATTCTTATCTTCACCGTTTGATCGTCGTGACACTTCTGAAATACATCTCGGAGCGAGCCTCTCACGCGGCGCTCGCCCATCGGCTCGGATTCCGCCGATGGACTTCCTTCTTTGTGCGGCACGGGAATCTACGCGGCGCACTCGAGAACCTCTCGAGCCGTGCGATTTGTCTTCGTTCATACAACCCCGTTGCTCTCTGTCTTCCAGATCGGATCGGCGAAACGATTTATCTTCGACGCGTCGCGATCGCGATCCGCCGCGCGCGCACGACGGCGGACGGAAGGAAGAGATGAAGCATCCACCGACCACGGTGATGGCGGGCGATCAGCCAAAGTCAAAGGCGACGAGAAGGAAGAAGAGGAGGAAGTTCGTCTGGAAAATAGTCGGCCTCTCTCCCTGCTCGAAGGAATGCGGGGGAGGTAAGAAGATGGTGCCCCGATAATTAATCGCACGTCATAATATCATATGATACTCATACCGAGGTGTTGCACGTAACTGGAAAAATTTCACTGGCGGTTATTTCACAGAGATAGACAAAATCACTATTATTAACAGCAATAATAAAATTATATAATTTTTTAATTTATTTATATTATAATTATATCACCTTTTTTATTTATAATTAATATACTATAATTTTTTCATTATAGTCTTGACAATACCTCTTTTGTAGTCCATATACTACAAAGATAATTTTTGAAAAACATGATTCTAAGTAGAATTTATTTATCTGTATCTGTGAAATAAAAAAATTGTCTATTTTGCAGCAATATCATCATGAATCTAAAAAATGAGAATTTGAATTTTCACAGTGATATATATACTTATTCTTAAAACAAAGTAATTTAATACATCGACTTAATACAATCAATACGTTTGGAAAATGATGTGTTTTCAATAAAATATTTCTTTCGGGATTTTAGTATTCAATATCGAAACGTGAGTTAATTGTGTCGGATTGAAAATGATAAATGTTTCAATACGTGTTGTTTAACTTTCGGAATGCACAGTATTATAATTTCAACGTTGAGATCGGTGAGTTTGCGTTAATTTTCAATATTGCTAGTAATACATTTTCGCGTATCTCTCGTATATTTTAGGGAATATCATACCGCGGCGTACGAGAAATAAATGAATATTAACGAATAAATATTACTAATGTACGCGGGGTACATTCTAAATTACGCACGATTAAATATTTGTGATTATACAACGTAATGGTCTAATTGATTACCGTGGTTTAAAGCTTGTCGATAAAATTAACAGCTACCGCATGTATTTCGATGAACAAGCAAATCTCTGATGCAGGAAACGTATTTATTTATAATATGCCTAATTATTTCTTGAGGGATTTAATAATTCATCGACTAAAATATATGTGAAATATAATTTGAAAGTATATAATATCTAAATATAAAATCGAATGACAATGCAAGATGCAATCGATATAAAAAGGCCATATAATTTCGAGTCCATTTTGGGTCTGTTGCAAGATACCGATTAAACGGACAATTAGGCAAAAAGCGCCTGGATAATTAAAGGTCATTAGGAAAGCGACTTTGTCTAGACGTCACCGAGGCGTTGCGTGGGAAGTAGTCCGAGATACGTTTTGTTTCGGTACAATTAGACACATTCTAGCACGACGGTCAACAGTTTTGGATAAGATTTTTTTAAGCTTTTCATGTGCTTAAAACATTTAAAAAATTGTTGCTTTATACAGCAATTAAAATAAAATCTTGGAATCGTTTTTATCTAAATCGAATGAAGTAAATATAGAAATAAGAAATTAAAGTTAAACAAGAATAAAGTTGAGACACGATTGCGCTTAGACGTCTGCAACGATATGCGCAATCGTGCAGGATACTTTTGAGATACCAACCGGAAATTGTCACTGACTTTCTCGACATTTGAATATTGCACGCGGCAGCAAACCGATATCATCTGTCACGGCGATGTTCTAATTTAAATAGACGTGATACGGGCGGAAAGCGACGAATACGGAGAAAAGGAACGCGACGGTCACGTCGATCATAATACAAAATCCCACTCGCAAAGTGTCGCACTTCGTTTCAGTCGTGGACTCTTTAACTAACTTGAGACGGAATTTTTCTCGATAAATCGTTAGAACGTCGACGCTGTTATGAGTTATAAGTGGCAGAAAGTGAATTGTTGTTTTACAGTATAAGTCGTAATTTTATTCTTCGTTCAATTTTGAATAGATATTTTAATGGAATGCCAGCGTTATATAACGATACATTCTGTCCAATGTTAAAAGATTTTGAGGAGAGTAGGCGTCAATTTCTCGCTGAGAAAATTAGATCTCGAATTAATCGAAGGTGTAATGAAACGCGAGATTCGAGACATGTCGAATCGCTTCTTGCAACTCGCTGCATCTTGCAGGCGTGCGGACGACGATCCTGAAGTGCATCCGCGAGAGCAATCAGACACCCGTCAATGACAAACGCTGTCGCAACGTGGAGAGACCGAAGCATTCTCCTCCATTGCGATGCAACGATCATCCTTGCGCCGCCAGGTATGCCTCGATATATCTCTCCTGTGACAATCCTCCAATAGATTCCCTGACAATTGTCTCACGCATCTCAATTGTCATCATCGCGTTTCCTTTCAACCAGATTCTTTGATGTTTAAATTTGTTTCTCATATTGGATTATTAAAAGATTCAGAGCTTGCAGCCTTTACTGATGATACTCGCAAAGAAATGATTGAGTAATATTAGCTAAATGTCAGTAGCTAGTTCGAACTTTTCTGTCATTGCTAAAAGTTGACTATTAAAGATAAAGTAAATTTGCTGCGAGATATAACTTTATTAGCTGAAATTAAAAGCGTACTTTAACAAGAATAGCTAAGAAAGTGGCAGCTATTCCTCAATATCTTACGCGCGTAAAACCGAACATTCGATTCGCAATTGTTTCTGGGACTGCCACGTATATTGTATTGGTGCGTTCACACTGCATGTATACGGTTTTCTAGAAGTATAATAATAATAAAATGGATAAAGTATCCCAACTATTAAATAGTTGGGGTGTATTAAATGCTGTAATGGAAAGATTCAAAGGTAAGTCCTTGTAGCTAGTATAGAATGCTTCCATATCAAATTTTATAGCTGAAGTCTAAAATCACTTAGTACTACTACATCGAAGCATATAATCTCGGCTAAGATTCTTAGTTTTACTACAAATATTATTAGTTTCTACTGCGAAGAGAAAATAGCATAATGGATTTAGCTAAACGTGATTTGCTTCTAATAGCGAATATTTTTTGCTGTAGTGCCTACATTTTAATAAATAATAAATTGAGCTTCAGCAGCAGCAACATTAGCTATCCCTATTTTAAAGACACATTTTAGCTGGCATAGCTATATTTTAGCTTCGTTTGCTAATCCTTTCTCTGCGTGTACTTTGGCTGAGGCAAGATCGATTTCGAGTTCAGGAAACGGCTGAATGGAAACGCGATAAATTCCAGAGTGTCCAGGGAATCTGCGATTTGTGCAGACAAGCTCGATCTCGTATTCGAAAAGCTGGAAATGTTGTCAGATGGCGAGCCGAGTCGTGGAGCGAATGCTCGGTCACCTGCGGGGTCGGCACCAGGACGCGAAAACTCGAGTGTGTCCAGGAGCTGAACGCGAGATTGACAATGCGCGTTGCCGCTGGCGCGTGCATGCAACCGCCAGACCTGAGCACAGTGGAAACTTGCAGTCGACCGGCTTGTCCCAACGTGGGCCCGGAATTGAGACACATGCCTTCGCAGCACGACGCGCCCAGGTGGGACGTGGGCGCTTGGGGCCCGGTGAGTCATTAATCTGCTAAATGCCTTCATTGTTAGACAGCTACCTTCAGCGGTTTGGGAAGTAGGACAGGAAATCGCTGGCAATCCGAATGCAAGAAATCAATTGGCATAGGAGAGAGTTTATACGTCGCTAGTATTATTTTTGCTCATCAGAAACAGTTCGTGTGCGAATTGTACATGTTCTAATAAATAACAGAAATAATAAAATCATATAACTCAAGAAGATTGATAAAGACAAATGATAAACGGAAAATACGAATTTCCGATCATTAACTTTCCTATATATTTCATGTTCCTTATAATTCTTCGATTGATGCAAATTGATGGGACTTCGCTCTGCTGCTAAAATTAATTTTGATTGAGTCTTCCATTGCGCGTTCCAGTGTTCGGCGACGTGCGGTCGTGGAATTCGAAATCGAACGGTGACTTGCATAACGTCCGGGGAGTCCTGTTCGTTAGCCAACAAGCCGGAATCCCAAAAAGCGTGCGAGGTAGCGGCTTGTAGTTTGGTGACAGACACGGGACATCACGCGCCCTGGCTGTACTCGGAATGGTCTTCAAAGGTACAATACATCGTGGGATTAATTCCATTGCAAATAAGCGAACGTGAAATATACTAAAAATAGTATAGAATTATGGATTCTTCATGCGTTAATTTTGAAATGTGCTCCGTGCATTCATTTGATAATTGAATAAAACTACTTTTCTGTGATGATTAACGTAAAGAGAGAAGGGATTTTTAATTTTATTTTTCTTCAAGATAAAGATGAAATATATGTACGCATTTTCGGAACACAGTAACACGGCATTCGTCACTGTTGCAGTGCTCCGCAGAATGTGGAAACGGCGTGAGGATCAGACGAGTGGCATGCGCCGACGGTAGCGAGTTATTCTGCAATCCCCAAGAGAGACCTAACACGGAGATGCATTGTTTCGGACGAGGGACGAGCTGCGACCGAGCCAAGTGGTTCGCCAGTCCATGGACTTCCGTTAGTACAAGCACCATTCAGGAAATAAAACGCTCGCCTTGTGTTAACGCGTAAAGCAATCGCCGACATAATTCTGATAGACGACATTAATTCTTCTTTACACGAATCTAGCTTTAATTAGACGCACGTTTCTCTAATTACACGAAATTGTATTTTACATCTCAATTTAATTTTTAACTGTTCTTAGAATTGATTTGAGATTCGGGAATAGAACCGATATTTAATCAACACACTGCCCCCCTCCCCCTTTATCCTTATTCTGATTACTGCACAATGCAATTTTGTATCATCAATAATGACATATCATTTCTTATATTAATTTTAAAAATATTTTTAGTGTTCTGTTTCGTGCGGTATTGGCGTGCAGTATCGAGACATCGCTTGTATAACTAAAACGAATGACGGATTTATCGTGCTACCCGCAAAAAATTGCAGCGATCCCAAACCAGCGGCTGAGCAAGCCTGCAGAATATCCGCGTGTTCGCCGGAATGGTTCACCTCAGACTGGTCGACGGTAAAGTACCGCGAATGCGTGAATTACGTTAAAAAAATTATTATTAATTTTTTTCTTTCATGAATTTTAGTTTGCATTTCGGATGCATGTATAACGCGATATAATTTTTATGTGTTCCGTCTTTAGTGTTCCGCAACATGTGGGGCCGGAGTGCAAACACGACTTGTACGATGCATCGTCGACGGTATTAGCAGTACCAGTTGTTCAGAAATCGGTAAACCGAGTACAGAGCAACCATGTAACGTGGAGCCGTGTAAGAAGGAGGTGCCAGTGGGAAACAAACCGCCAAAAAGTAAAGAAAAAATCTTATACCTCATGATTTTTTCCAACATTTGGTAGCTTTAGCAATTTTAGAAAGTGCTTTCGCGGTTTCCGAAAAGTTAATAGATCAGTATGATAATCATGGGATATTCCCATACAGCACAGAACATTGCAACAACATTTCGGCAATATCGCAATGTTATTGCAATGTTGCTGCAATGTTCTGTGCTGTATGGGTTGTCACTTACAATTAATAATCAGATTTGATGATATCGCCAATTAATAATTAGATGTACTTAACAAATATATTTTAACGTTTCAGAGGTGCACGAGTCGTCCGAGTGCGTGGACAAGTATCCGAATTGCGTTTTAGTAGTGAAGAATGGTCTGTGCCGAATTAAATATTACAAGCATTCGTGTTGCCAATGCCGTCAGTAGTTAGGACTGCAACTTTGCGTTCGCTCGCGATTTTGCGACCGCGGACACGCGGCTGGTGAGTGCAATCGTTGAATGAAATACAAATGTTATGTCGGAAAGGGCAAATTATATATGCCGAGTGTAAGACTGCTACAAAGAGAGATGACCACGTATAATTTTATTTATATTACGCGACATCGGATTACACGTGTCTTAGTCGTGCTTTCTTCTGCCGAACGTAGCATAATTCTCGCGGAGCGGCAGAGTTTTCTTCCTTTTAAGGAACGTATAGACAAATGTTCAGAACGAGAGAGAGGTGTTTGTTTCCGTTTTGAATTCGACTGCGAATATCGGAGTAAATTTTCGGAGAAATATCGAAACAAAATAACCGAAAATAATAAATAAAATAATAAATTTCAGAAAAAGGGACGACATGACATACAAAATTAAGAAAGGAAATTAAAATACGTTTTTATGTATGCGAGTTAAAAATGAATTTTTCTGTGACAAAGGCTCGTCCTTTAAGAATCACAATTTTCTCGAAAATCAAACCGCTAAGGGATTTGTCATGTGTCATCAGGGTTTTGTGTGCAATAAATGAAAGAGACGATATGACACATATAAAATTAAGAAAGGAAATTAAGATGCGCTTTTATTTGTACGAGTTAAAAATGAATTTTTCTGCAACGAAGGCTCGTCCTCGAAGAATCCTGATTTTTCCCGAGAATCAAACCGAAGAAGTTCGTCATGTATCGTCAGGGTTTTGTGTGCAATAAATGTATCTCGACGTGTGGTACACACGTGTCTTCACCTGTATGACACATGCACGGATCGTATACATCGCGTGTGTATGCGAGTTGATATGTGTGTTATCGTCATAGACAGGTGCAGGTTCGTAATTTTATCGATTTGGAGTAGCGGCCTATTCAAATACACCTTTGGCCCTGGCCCTTTTACGTGCAGCAACGCGATCTCAATTTTTGTGTGCTTTTTCAAGCGGCACGTTTAGTATATTCAAGCTGAAAGAACGCGTGCGACGATCTCATTGTATCTCAAAGACTCACACGTGAAAAAGTGATAAGAAAGGAAGGCTCGTATTTTTATCTTTGTTTAATGTAACGTAATGTAATTCTTATTAGACGACAAATATAGTCATATATCGAAGTTTTATTTATTTCATGTAAAGATTGAGTTCAACGATAAGTAGTTACATTTAATTTTAAACGTATGTTGTAAACGCGGCAATATTTTTTTATTTAACAAAGCAGATTTCTCTTAGTTTATTATACGAAAAAAGGTATTTCTTTGAAGCTTAATTAAATGATATACAGGGTGTCCCATTTTAAATAATGCATTAATATTTCTCCAAAACTATGGTAGATACGGAAAAATGTTTCAAACAAAAGTTGTATGGTTCGGAGGGGGACACAAGAAAGTACCATTAATTTGACCTTGGGTGGCGTCGTTAAGGTCAGGTCAAGGTCACATCGATTTTTAAAAATGTAATACCATATTTTTTATTTCAGAATCTAATAGCTGATAGCAAGAGCTTTTCAAAACACTATAATGAAGTTCATTTTCATTAAGTACTTTCCGAGGCTCGAAAGTTACGGAATTCTTAACGGATATCTTGTAGGACCCCATTTTTTTGACGGTACTCTAAATGGGCAGAACTATTTGCAGTTTTTGCGAAATGATTTACCGCATTACGTTCAGAATGTCGATCTTCACACAAGACTCAATGCTTGGTTCCAGCATGATGGTGCACCACCGCATAACCACTGAAGAGTGCATCGCTTCTTGCATCGAAGATTCCCTCAGAAATGGATTTGACGTGGTGGACCTGTAGAATGGCCACCACGTTTCCCCGACCTATCACCGCTTGATTTTTTGGGGGGATTTGTTAAAAGACATTGTTTTTGCACGACCGCCGACGACGAAAAATGACATGAAGGAACTAATACGTCAAGCATGTAAAAAAGTTGCTAGAAATTTGTTACTGAGTTCGATTCAGCATTACGTTTTTCGGCTACAACGTTGCATTGATGTTCAGGGAAACGTTTTTGACCATTTATTAAATTCTTAATGTTGCGTTTATTTTTAGTTTATTTTTTATGTACATATAGTGTGTACTATAACACTAATAGCACGATAAAGCACCTCGACGTGAGAGGCAAGGGGAACTCACGTTAATAAATTTAGGGTCCAGGTGCTAATGCTGAAGACTGTAACTTTCGAGCCTCATAACTCGGAAAGTACTTAATGAAAATGAACTTCATTATAGTGTTTTAAAAAGCTCTTGCTATCAGCTATTAGATTCCGGAATCAAAAATATGGTGTTCCATTTTAAAAAATCGATGTGACCTTGACCTGACCTTAACGACGCCACTCAAGGTCAAATCAATAGTATCTTCTTATGTCCCCCTCCGAACCATACAACTTTTATTTGAAACATTTTTCCGTATCTACTATAGTTCTCGAGAAATTTTAATGCATTATTTAAAATGGGACACCCTGTATATATATATATATATATATATATATATATATATATATATATATACTTAAAGAATCTGCTGCTTATTGTTTTATTTCTGAAATAACAGTAAAATAAAGACTAGTATACGCTAAAGTGCTTAAATGTTTAATTTAATTCTCTCGACGCGTATGTTAAAAAAGTGTGAGATTTTTAATGCATTTTTAATTTGACGTTTACACGTATTTTGACGATGTACATTGCGAACACGGCCCGATCAATAGAACTGGGAAAATAATATTTTCGAAAGCGAACACGCGATTCTGAGTGGATATCTAATTACGTTCCTGGATAAAACGAGCCTCCCTTTGCATACGTGTTCGCGCAAAACCTGCACGGTCATGAAAATCTACGAGGCTGCTGCGCTCGCCTCTGCACCGACCGCGTAAAATGAAACGAGTTTTCAGCTAGTCCGTACTGCGGAATCAACGTGAAACGATGTAAAAGGCGTCGAGTGCGCAAATTCATGTTACACAGACCGGAAAATTCGCGGTTCGATGAAAAGTCGATTTTCTCTCACTTGCGTTCCCGAGGGAAAGCATTCTCTCGTAGAAACGTAATTGCCTTCTGCCGAAATGTGGAATTTCATTTGACCGATTATTTAATGTAGAAACTGTACAAATTTACAGCGATGAAGTTAATAGAAGAATCGTCAACTTTGTCGAGTCGATAATTTTTCTTTCTAGGCGATTTTTTATTAGCTATATACTTACTGCTATTTTATAAATTAAAAATTTATAATCGATCTATGAAAATTGCGCAACAAGAAATCCATTTTCCAAATTAATTGCGAGGAAATGTACGTTCGCGGTGTCTTGACGAAGGCGTTACGGATATTGAGACACATGCGATTCTCGTTCTGCATACGTCGTTGTATATCGAGTAAACTTTCTCGGATAAGCATGATAATGTATACAGTAACGTAACTGGGTATACGCTTGTATATGTAGAATATACGAAGTCGTCGATCATTAGATGATAAATATATATGTATTATTGTATATTTCGATGTCGAGATAAAATTTAGAGTCTTCGATCCATATCGCTGTCACGTATTAGTTCGATGTTGGACTCGTATTTAATTGCGCCGTTAAGAACAGAGCTGCTCGGATTAATTAATTATCTGTGTCAATTGAGCTCTTTGGTTCTGCCAGCTCCAAGGAATTATTCGGATGCTTTCTAACGGATAATATTCCTCTAGCGTAGCCTGCGTCTCGCTCAGATTTTCTATTTTTACAGCAATTACAAATTATTTACACAAAATTTTCGTTCGTTTATTCCATTTTTTTGTTATCAACTGCTCATTGTTTCATTTGATTTTGTTGCACACCAGGTAAGTGCATTTCATAATTTATATTTTCTTCTCTTGATGATTTATTTAACACATTCATGTTATCGACATTCTTCAAATTACGAGGGGCGTTTACGTCAAACCGGGACTTTTAGTCTCATGAGCATAAGGGAAGAAAAGTCCCGGTTTGACTTGAACGCCCCTCGTATATATGTATTTAAATTTATTACTACATAAACCTCTTTTAATACTGATATAATATAGGACATTGCAATGTTAGAGCTTTCCTAATGAAGGTGTTAAATACATATTCTAATAAATATCTTAAATTTATATTTCTAATAAACAATAGTTGAGACTTATCTTCATCAGTGGATAATAAAATGCACAAAATTCATTAATTTCGACCAAACTGGCAATCTTTATTTCTTTGGTTAGCACAACGTTTCAACCGAGATTCCGGTCCTTCTCAAGTGCATACATCTCATTTAAATATTAACAGAAATCACTTCATTAATTATTTCATTGTGACAGCAATTAATCAGAATCAAAGAATTAAAATTGTAAAATAGCAAGGTATAAATTTAATAAATTAATACAAAAACAGACAAAAATGATAAAATAAAGAACTTACGTGTTTTTTTCGTGTCGAAAAGTGATAAAATTATGTGTATTGTCATGAGAAGAAATAACGGTAAAAGTTTAACATTAAGAGGCACGTCTGCACAGCATGACAGCGAACAATGAAATGACAAATATAAACGGTGGAAAGTTATAAACATTTAAATCACACTTATTATTATCCTATCATACAGTTCAGATAGATTTTCCGTGTCCCTCTGTAGGTTAATAGAGTTTTGTTCTTTTTAATAAAGATCATTTCAGCAATTTCTCTCTTTTTAAAATGTTTCTCTCTATGTAAAATCTTTGGAGTAAACCAATTAAATTCATGGTTAAGAGAGAGGCGGTGTTTGCTAACGACGGAATGATTGTCGGAGTGCCTCTTAATGTCTGCTCTATGTTCTTTGATTCTAGTCTCCAAATTTCTTTTGGTCTGTCCAATATATTTATATTTCTAATGAATGTGTTAAATTTATATATCTATTTAAATTAACATTTAAATTATGTTTGTTTCTTTCTCGATCACGATTGATTTCGTGTTCATACCCTTTTATTTTATTATATTACGATTTTACTTCTCAAGGATTATATATCTCATTATTCATTATTACAATATTTTTATCTTTCATATACAGAGTGTATCCAAAATATTCACCAATACTTTACCAATACGAATTGAGTTAAAAAAATTTTTTCTCATATATATTCTTTTTGAATTAGTCTTTCAATTCTCAAATATAAATGGATTCTAATAAAGATTAGTTGGTAAAGTTTGGTTAAATAAAATGTAGAAAAACCTTTATATAAAGTTCCTTGACGGATTATTATATTAAACTGTGAAAGTCAGTTTCAACTACGGAGACTTGTTTGATTGAATATTAATTGTAAGCATCGGTGTTTTTTAATGGAACAAAATCGGTGGTATGTAATATGACATTGTGTGATGATTCTTAGGATTTTTTATGAACATTATTGAATAATGTAAGACAACGCTAAAATAACAGGTCACTGGAAAATTGAAGAAATGCTCTTGCGAATGTATAAACCCGGCTGTTAATTGATATTAATCGTCCAGTGTTAAGTGTCAATGGCTGTGATGTAATCTATGTCCGACTAAATTATCATTATTAACTTTACTTTGATTGAAGGTTGCGGTACAAATGCAACTCGAAAATTGCATTTGTATGTACTTCAACGAGAAACTCGTTAAGTATTCTCTCTCTTAAATGTTTTCTAAATATTTCAGAGATTAAATATAAGAAATCTTAAATATTTATAGAATTTATAAAATTCTTCTGCATTGTCTATAAAAACAAGCTGCAATGTTTTCTACAAAAACATAACACTATAAACTTTAACAAATTTATCTGCATTTCCTAAAAACAAGCGAAAGTGAATAATATTGTTTCAGAGAATAAACATCAGACATAAATTTTATAGGAATTAAGTATGCGAAAGGAAAAATTATGAAAAAACATTACCACTTGTCATGCAATTTGTTAATTAATTAGTTGACATAACGATTAATAAAATAGTTGATTAACGTAAATGACAACTATTCGATTACAAGTAATTGTTTGATGTACGTTTTATTTAGAAATCATTTTCACCGTGCGAAGAAATAATTTATTTTTGGGATAACACGCTGTATAATATCGTTAACATTAAGACGTACGAAGGTGCACGTAGTACGCACCATCGTGATCCTTTATCGAGACAAAACGTCCACTAATGTCCATAATTATGTGCTCTGTGTCGTCGCAAACCTGTGTATTAATCGCATAGCTCGACTATCGCGAGTGTGATCTCGTCAAGGACTGTGATACAATCGTAGTCTACAGGAATGAAGTACAACGAACGATAACGAATAGTTGGTTAATGATCAGTACAATAGTCCAGCTCCTGTTAAGCTGGAAAAACCAAAGTCGTCTGGCGCTTTGTAAAATTGCTTCCGTGTCATTCGTAGTGTAATAAAATCCGTAATCGAGAACAATCGTTATCGGCAATCATATTACGATATATACCTAATCAGTCGCGATAAAATTATGCGATAGGTATTACGAATAAAAGTTAGGCCCTGCGCACAATGAAGGAATATTAGATATTAGGAATAGGAATTAAAATTTTAGAATCAGTTTTCTCAATGAATATTGAACATAACGCACAATGGATATATATATATTAATAAGATATAAGGCATAAATGTGTTTTACGAAACACAACATAACTTATAATTTATCTATAGTGTTCATTGAGGAAACTGATTCTCTACAACTCTAATTCCTATTCCTAATATCTAGTATTTCTCCATTATGCGCAGGGCCTTATTGTTTATAAACAGAAAGCAATAACTTGAAATTCGGAAGCAAATAACTGCGAAATTTGGAATTTACGAACGCTTCGAGAAGAAGCTTTTTATATTCTTCTTCTCCTCCATTTGTTATTAACAATAAAAAATGAAACACTTGTATTATTTAAAAAACAAACAAAATTTAATTGGATAATCAAGATTTGTCACAAATTTATAAGATATTTAATTAATTAATTGAAAATTATTTATTAAAGTAAATTTAATAGATATTAAATTAAATTTGCGATTGTCTCACAATCGAAGCAGCAAAGCGGCTTCCTTGAACTGATTATCCGATTGGCCACTTGCCAATTATATCTGGCCACTTGCTAATTATATTTAGCAGAGAGTTCTTGTCCGTATTAATATCACAATATCCTTTGTATAAAAGATCTCTCCTTGTATAAAGTAATAAGCAGGAAATCGGAATTGTTCGAAGTATTTAATTCGTAAAAGAAAAACGTCACACATAAAATTAACAAGAAACAAAGATAAAACATTTTTATTTCCAGGATAAATTTGATCCAAGAACACGTAAATCTCTGTGTTTAATCAATTATTATATGCTATACTTTAATAACAATGCTTGGCTTTACATTGAAAAACGAAGAATTGTGCAATCCGATTTTCTGCAGTTTCTTCTTCCACAGTATAAGTTATGATGATATATACGAGCGATTTCATGAAGAATCTCATAACCCATGATTCTACTTAAAATACATAGCTAACGCGAAGCGAATTTGTGAGAGAAACAGACTGATAAGCACACATATGTGTTACTTGTGTATCACATGATGTAATTACATGTTTGACGTTTGAGCGTTTTTGATCATTAGATATTAATAAAGCGAAAGTCAGCAAACACCTGTCTTTGCTCAAAAAAAATTTGAAATGACGAATTAGGTGGACATTAACTGGGGAATAAAATATTATCTTTTTTGTCATGTTATTAACTATATAATATTAATATTAGATATTAAATATCATTAAAGTGTCTCTTTCAAATATAAAATATATAATGGATATAATATGGGATAAAAAATATATGATATGGGATAAAAATAATACATATATAGGATGTCCGAGATATAACTTCCCGACTCAAAGGAGATAGATTAGATCAAACGAAAAAGAAAATTCATGTACCACTTTGCAAAATTCGCAATAGTTATTGAGTAATTAATTAAAATGTCTGAGCAAACCAGCGCGTGGAAAGCGGTAGGGCGGACTCCGTAGACATGTAAAATGGCTTGCGTTATACATTTTTTAGTTACAAGTTTTACTCTTATTACATTTTGTAAAAAAAGATACAATTTGTTTATTAATATGTTCCGTGCCACGCCAATTTTAAATATCACTACGCCGCGTGGATCACCGGTGACCCACAGTATTTTTATTTGTGTTTATCATATTTGTTAAATAATATGTACTTCATAATGGTTAAAAAATTACAAAAATTATTATTATAAAGAAGGTCTAATGTACCAATATTGCATCATACATTATAAGTATGTATCCACGCGTGATATCAGAAATTATTTTATAATTACGTTTCTTTTTATAGCCAAAATATCAAACAGCCTGAACAGAAAGTCCAGCGTGGATCACCGCGGTGACCCACGCGGCACGGAACGTGTTAAGTGTTATTAGGGAATAGAGAAAATTCTTGATTATAATTTTTATACATATTGCATTTTCTTTTTTCTTTTAAGATACCAGTACTTAAACCTTTACTCATGTCATGATTTGTCATGATCTAATTATTAATAAGATATAAAAATTAATCACAAAGATTTCATCTATTTTGTATTAAGCATTTACTCGAAGCTTACGCTTTTAATAAAAAGAGATTAATAATTTTATCAAAACTTTAAAGAATAATGAAAACATGTAAAACATATTTGTTAAGATAATATTGAATATTTGCTAACAATTATTCAATTTGTGCTAACAATATTGCTAATATGTTCCATTGATGTACTTCGGCATCTCAAGTCGACTACGATATTAATAAAAAAAACTTTTACAAACTATTATGTAAAAACAGTTATTTTCAAAATTTTCAATAATTAAATTCTGACTATATAGAACTTACGTATTAATAATTATTTTTTATTAAAATTGATATTTTACAATTTGAGAATTTAAATATGAAATAAAAATATGCTACGGTTTCAATTATAGTGATTAACAAATTCGTCCTAATCTTATACATTCGGTCCGCGGTTTTATCAATAATTCATATAGCGTATGCTCCAAGCATCGATTATTCAGATAGACTGGCGTGATTGTCACGACGTGCGACAATCAATTGATGACAACTTTACAATCTATTTATTATATTTATGAAGACAACTATTCTGCATGGAATCAATCATTAAATTTACATCATGCTATGATTGCAATTTTTTGTTATGTTGATGTAGCAATAAATTTTTTACTAAAAATTTTCTAATTGACACCATGGTGACACGTGTAGTAAAATGTCAACGATGGACAAACAACAGCGTTATTTTTAATTAATGAAATTCAGAAACGACGTAAATTGGCTGCTTTAGCTGCATTTATTATTAAATTATATAAAATTAAAAGAAAAAATCATAAACGCAAGAAAATTTGGATTCGAAAATGGTTCCAAAAAATAAACGATAGGGAAGCAGTTTTACATATGATGCAAAAGAAACTTCGGTATTTATCATATTCATAATATATACATATATATATGTATAAAAATATATTATCAGTTTTCAAAAATAAAACAATATTACTTTTATAATTACTATTTATCCCATGTCTTTAATCCACTATATTCTATATCAAAAGACAGCTACTTTTAATATATTTATTGACAATGTGATAAATTGATTAAATTGTTTTAATCAAACTGATTGGCATAGTCATGTCTAAACAAACCAAATTGCTCTCGAATTACATAATGCTTAAACGAATTTTTGCGTATCTGTGTCGCGTATAATTAGACAGATTGGCACGTGAGAAATAGACACAAGGCAAAGGAGAGAGAAACAATCTTCGATCTTGTCCCAGGAGTTATAATTCAAAATTAGCTTTTATTCCTTGTTACATTCTGTTACAATAATGTAAAATTTCTTGCTGTATATAAAAACAATTTATAAAAAAACAATCGATATATTTAATTATACATAAATACCACCATTATTTTATTCAAACGTTAGTCTATGTCTTTTTCATCTCGGCAAACTTTATTACTTAAGCACCTGGATTGCACCTTGAACAACAGCCTTGATATTCACTGTAATTAGTATTATTTGTATCGATTTATATCAAAATTTCAATTATAATATAGATCAGAAAAAAATTTATCTTTTATAATTGTAATATATGAAAATAATTTAGTTCACTGAATTTAATATTTAAACATATAGTTTTAATCATATATATCTATATATTAATAAAATTAAGTCTGTATATTTATTTGTTTGAAAAAAGTAATTGACAACGGCTGTGTGTACGAAATATAGATACCTTAGCTCTTTACTAATCAGATAATTTATAATACAATTTCTGGCAGTGTGTTAGAAGTATTATATATATGAAAACTTCAGGCACTATATGAAATCCCTATTCTATATAATGCGTGACAATTTATTATAAAAGACGAAAATATAATTTAGTTCTAATAAATTCCTCTAATAAAAAATATAGTTCTAATATAATTCCGCATTGGAAACATTTTATGTTCCAAATTAAAAGTGTAACTCCAATAAGTTAAGCTATTAAAATGTTGTTTAAGATTATAACATAAAACAGCATTTGACAATTTTATAAAATCCACATTTTATCTCTCTGCTATGTTGAGCGCAAAAATATCTTTATGTTAGCTAAGACCTTTATTAAATAATGCATACCATTGCGAGGTGAGATAGCAAAGTACAAGATCCAAACTGGATCAACGTATTTGTAGTAAATAATCTAGATACTATGTTCTGACGATGATACTGCTGCCAATGATTAATAATGCTCATTGCTCAGGCTAACGCCCTTTCCCGTCCATCTTTCTTTTAAATCTACCTTCAGGCCTAGATCTCTCAACGCAGCTTTTACGTTATCTTCCAATTTGGGACCATGTAAACGTACTGCATCTCGTAGTACTTCCTCAACGCCATACATCAAGAATTCCTTGGACTCGGATTTGTTTCGTACTGACATGTTTCTAATTGCCCAAGAGGCCTGCTTTAAAATGTTAACATGATTAGGATAAGCCTTCATAGCATCTACGATCACTTGGGCCGCGCCGCAATCGTAGAACACACCA
The DNA here is from genome assembly GCA_003063805.1 of Aphaenogaster ashmeadi. NCBI lineage: Eukaryota > Metazoa > Arthropoda > Insecta > Hymenoptera > Formicidae > Aphaenogaster > Aphaenogaster ashmeadi. The sequence continues at coordinate 166,319 of NJRQ01000212.1, read as the reverse complement.
GAATTTGAAGTGCTTCGTAAAGATAACGCCGATATGCAACTCAATCCCGCAGTTACGACGTTCTCCGATCTCTGTTAAATATTAAATTTTAATACAAACATATTTAAAAATTGTTTCATTTAGCTAATAACAAATAGATATATTAAAAACAATTTTATTGTAAAAAATATAGTTGTTACACATGAACTTACTTTCATTCTACTGATTGTGGATACAATTAAAGGGGCGCATCCGGAAGTCACGATATGAGATTTCACACTGTCGTTGCCAGCGAGCGCTTTGAGCAATTTTAAAGCCTGCCAATTTAATTTTTCAGAGTCTGGATACTCGGTCATTATATCCAAAATGAATTTCAATCCCCCGGCATCCTCCACTTCCTGACAGAACTCATTTCGGACGACCAATGCGGCCAATGTGATCATTAGGTCACCTATGACGTTTGTGTCCTTTTTAAATCCTGTTCGTGACAAATACATTTCATAATAATGTAATATTGCAGTAAAATGCATATATTCATTAATGAGTAGAATATTAAAAAAAACAATGTAGAATAATTATCTATATTTCTGAGAATAATGCAAATGCTTGTAAAATACCATTAAATGATAAATATCAAAAGTAATTCACAAACACAGATTAATTGTAAAGCTATTTAAATATAATTTACTTTTCAACAATCCCGTGATGACATCGAGTGCACTCTTTGCCATGATAGTTGCATGTTCGTGTGCTTTCCCATATTCGTGCCTGATATCATCATCTAGGATCAACGCTCTGATTACCGAACATGCATCTTTGATCTCTTGCGCGCCCACGTCCTCGCGCACTAACATCTTCTTAAGTTTCTTAAAGATATTGGTGTCAAAGATTTTTTGCCTATTCAACTCGTGCTTTATGCAGCACTCTCGTATCCAACGCAGTAGGCATTGTAATGTTGCCGTATCGCAATGCCTCTCCAAAATCCTGATAAATAAAATTTTGTAAATTTCTTTGAGACAAGGGATGAATGCTTATGAAAATAGAAATACGTAGTTCTTATATTAATTTCTTGCCTTCAATTACAATTGGAATAATTAAAGGAATTAGACTTCTTCAAATCAGTTCTTTCAGTTTTCTTCGAATTATTACAAATTTAAAAGCTAAAAACAAAGTTAATAAAGAGTAGATTAATTTACAGTCAAGTTTATACGAATGTCATCAATTTATAAGAATGTAATTCTTGCGAAAAAAATTTGATAGTATGTTATTCAGATCTGTATTTTATAAATAATTTTATAAATTATAACAAGAAAAATGCTAACTTTTCTATCATTCAATGAAAAGTTTTTTTTCATCGTAATTTTGTTTTTCTCGATTTTTACATAAACATCAGAATTAATAGATGGTTGTCAAAAAAAATTATCAGAATTTATCTCAAATACATTGCTTTTTTTCTTAAAATTAATTTTTTACAGAGTAGAAATACTTACTCTGTTTGTAACGCAATCCCTTCGTCATCCAACAAGTCCGGATAGCCGGACATTAATGAAGTGAGTGTCTCCAGCGTCGATTTAATTATCACGTGGTTCTTCTCACAATCTTTCAGGAGATCGATCAGGATGTTGTAACATTTGCGTTTGCCCGCGAAAACCCTGTGTCCGATGTCCTTATCCAACTCAGTTCGCAATTCTTGCAACGTCTCCGGCACGCATTCGTAACTCTTGTCGTTGACAGCGCACATTAATCGCTTCAGGCACGTCACTATCTGCTTGTATTTGTCTTCAAGAACTAAATCCGTGACGATGTTGCTCAGATCTATTCCCTGCGCGAAATAAATGCAGTCCATGAATTATATCGCAACAATCGGAGCATCCAGCGTTTTTCGCGACGCAAGAACTTCTAATTGATTTATCTTATATTTAATTTTTAAATACGTTTACGATATAATTAATGTCATTTTTAAGATTTTTTTTCGGCAGTTATTTATCCATTATAAAGCATGACGACGAAACTTTTCATATTTTTACGTGAATTTAATTTAATTTTTCTTTTAGAGAAAAGATTTTCTTTTCTTTTCTTTTTTGGACAGCATAAAAAACGTTACGATACAAGAAACAGATCGATCTCTTAAGATAGACGATAGTGACACGAGTGCTCCGAAACTAAAAGCGTCAAGAAATGCGGCAGGAGCGCGTAACAGATTTTATTTTTGCACTTCAGGTGCATTTTCTAAATAAGTTCTAAAGCTTTGCTTGTAACAGCGATATAACAATCTCACAACATATTATTAATAATCAAAAGAATATTGAAAAGTAAATTTATAAGACTCAATCTAACATTTTTAAAAATAAAATAATACAATAAAAAATTACGATAAAATGATTTAATGATAAAAAATGTTTAAAATACTAATTTATATTCCTAATACTTTTTATTTCACGCAATATTGCGTTTCATATTTATTTCTAACGGCAGTGATGAAAATTCTTGATGACTTGTTCGAGCCTGACTCATATAATCGAGCGTCTAATTGTAAGAGGCAAAACTTGGATTTTTCGATTAATCATTAAGAGTTCTCTTTTTGACCCACGCGCGCTTCGTTTTATAATTATATATTATATAATTTATATAATTCTTGTATCTAACGTCTCCTAACATTTTAAATCATTTCGAACTTTCTCATTCTTATTTTTGATAAAATAAGAATAAAAACAAAAATTCTCGTCACAAGACACTATGGAGCAAATAACATACTTTCTCTTTTGTATACATATATAAAAAAATAAATTATGTTACTTAATTATATAATTAATAATAAATTAATATGTTAATAAATATATTAAAGCATTAATATACTAAAAATATATGTACTTTTTTTATATATTAATTTTAATTTTTAGATAAACGTCCTAAAGTTTTCCGAGATATTCTGTAACTTGAAATCTCGCTCTCTCTTTCTTCTTTAGCGCCGAAGGACAATTTCCAGCGGCCGATGAGTCACATGATCGCGCGCGAGGAGCAAAAAGGATACTTTTCGCTGATCGGCAAACGGTGTAAACAAAGGGATACGGCAGTGAGTACCTTCATTTCGTAGCACTGGATAGCGTCCCCGATCGCCTCCTCCTCGGTCATGCCGAGGCCTTCCATTAACTCCCTGATCTCCTCGTCGTAGGCTTCCTGAGTTATTGTCGCGCTCATGATAAATGCGGTTTCTCTCACCGCTGCTCCGTTTCACTATATAAGGAAATGAACGCCGTACGAGTCGCACCAGCGAGACAAGCGTGTACACTGCACTGGCTCGTCCATGTGATAACAAAGAGAGCGGGACCTGTCAACGCGACCGCGCGTTCGCAAACTCCACCCGGCTGTACCGCTCGCCGAGTGTTCCGATCTTAGAACATAGGGTGCGTTCAGGAGACACAACCGTTGCAGC
>NJRQ01000212.1:127458-146724 GCA_003063805.1 Aphaenogaster ashmeadi | reverse complement strand
ATATCAAGTCGACCGAGCGCTGTAGATTTTCGTGCGTACTTTAATTCTGTATAAGAATTTTGCATTTCTATAAAGCCAATTAAAAGATTACTTTAATTAAAAAATGTCGGTAAAACAGACGGTTGTAGGATCCCCTTAAGACGATCTTGAAATAAGAACGGACTATGAATACTGGTCTATAGTCGACGATTGTACCGAAAAGATTAACGATAGTTTGACGCTCGGGTGGTCTTGAATCCTGCGTAGAACGTATCGAGATCTTGTCGTGTCGAGGTTTTTCCGATATTTATATGCGGCGACAAGTCTACTTTGGTAGAGCTATTTCTAGAAATACTACGAAAACCGGCGCGATCCGGTTTTGGGGGGCGCCGAGGGTTAATCGGCGCTCTCGGTTTTGCTTGTTCTTGTTGCAAAAATCGTCGCGCACGCACGACGTAACGTCGCTCGCGCGTGTGCGAGACGGTGGCTTTACACGGTCGAGGTGTTTCACTCTCCCTGGGAGTAGTGACGTGCGAGTGCGGCCGTTTCGCTCGCGAAGGAATAGCTGGCACGTGGTAATCCTTGAAAATCGGCGCGTTCGATTATGAAGCCGCGAATAGGCAAGCGGAGCCGGCGAGCGTGCGAGCGAGCGAGCGAGACGCATTCGTACGCCCACGCGACTTCGCATTTGCATCGAACGACGAATTGCTGAGCTGCTTATCGAACGCTGCGAAATTCAATCTGTTTTTTCGGAATAATAGTCAGATGGTACACGGAAAGAACGGTTTTGCTGAAATATCTAAAAATTTGGCCAGATAGCAGATACAGATCTGAAAATAATTTTGTTGGACCATCAAAATAATTACGTAGGACGCACAAAATAGTTGCTAGAATATCAAAACTTTTTGCAGCATTATCATCACGCTTGGGCGTCCTACATAATTACTTTTAATAGTTTAACAAAATTATTTTCAGATCTGTATCTGGCCAAATTTTTAGATACGTCAGCAAAATCGTTCTTTCCGTGTAGATTTGGTATACTACACTGAAAAAAAAATTCTTGGTAAACTTGTGAGATGCATCTAGTATACTTTCTTTTGAAGTATTCGATTATTATTACCGTTTATAATAATAATAACAAAACATTTTGTAATAATTATAAAAGAGCAAATTTTGTTTAGTTGAGCCAACAAAATTATGTAATACTTATTATACGTTTAGTTGAAACTATTTCGCCAAGGTGCTTGGTAACATTAACCAAGCCTTTCTTTCAGTGTACGACGTAAAAATCTAACGTTGAACAACATCAGAAAAAAATAGGCATCGAGAGTTCCTGTTTTTACACTCCGCTTTATGCTCTCGCGAAACGTTATGCTGAATTGCAGACAAACATTGCGCGATGTTAAAAGCTATTGTTGAGATAAATTGGATTAAAATCGCATTAAGTTCCACCTCCAGAGAATTTTGACAAGACACGTCGACACATGTTGTTTCTACTCTTAGATCAATCAACTTCTCTCTAGGAATATTTATCTTTAAAACAAACTTGATGTCGATTATATGTTTGTAACTCTTACAGATCAAATTTATTTTCGTATTAAAGTGTAATCGACATTTTAGTTAAAGGAATATCGACATCGTTGGTTGCAGAATCTATCATTAAAGCTAGACTATCCATGCGCTTAATTAACACTTTTCACTCTCGGGTTAGACATGTTTTGATTGCGTCTAGATATTCGTGCATCACGTTTTGACAATTTGATATCTTCGCTTTTTATTTAGCGCACATTTTTGCCTATCGACATTCTCGCGTGATACGCATACGATAATACGATAACCTAACACACACACGGCAAAAGTAACTCTTTAACGATATATACACGGAAAGAACGGTTTTGCTGAAGTATCTAAAAATTTAGTCAGATACAGATCAGAAAATAATTATGTTGGGCTGTCCAAAATAATTATGTAGGACGCTCAAGCTGTTTACTAGAATGTCAAAACTTTTTGCAGCATTGTCATTATACTTGAGCATCCTACATAATTATTTTGGATGGTCCAACATAATTATTTTCAGATCTATATCTGGCTAAATTTTTAGATACTTCAGCAAAACTGTTCTTTCCGTGTATTAACGCTAGAACTACGGATGATTAATTTCTACTATTTAAGTATATTATATATTTAAGTATACTACATATCTTTGAAAAAGAGATGAAAAAGGAAATTAAATCGATTAATTTAATAATTAAAATATTGCAACAAAAATTACAGAAAATTTTAAAAAGTGCTCTGTTATAAATTTCAGTAAGTTTTATAAGAAATTACAAATCAATTTGGCTACTTTGGTAGTTCTAATTACAAATTACAAATATAAAGTCACGCTCTCAAGGTGCATAGACAGTCGCCTTTTTATTTTTTTTCTCTTTTATTTTGATAACATTCCTTCCGTAATTGTACGCACAATACGTTTATCCTTCAATTGGTACGACGGAAGTTGTACAAGATGAAATATTAATTGATCGATTAATTAAACGCCGCCGTTCCGTAGCATTCGTGCGACGTTCCCGAGTGTGCGAAACGTTCAGGAGAATTTAATTGGTCGCGTTCGCCTTCGCGCGTATACATCCCGGTAAATTTTCGCGGTACTTCGGCGTACAAACGCGTTCGTGGGGCACGCTTCTTGCCAAATTGCGATCAGCTGCTTCGGCATAAATCTCCGACCGGTGTCAACGGAATACCTTCGCGGAATAAACACGCGCGAGAGGTACGGAACGGTGGGGAGACGGAGAGAAGAATTTATTGCGCGTTCTGGGATAAATCCCATAAGTGCATTAAAACGTGGAACGAGTTCGGAGTCGTAAAAATTGCGAGCGGAGACAAAATTGCGTATATACCACGGTACGCATTACATTTTACCGCACGCGAATTATGCGTGTCTGTCGGATTTTCGTTTTCTCACATTTCTACAAAATGTGAACTTTTGTGATTACATTTTTGAACGTGAATTACCCGTAATATAAGTTTTTCCTATAAAAATATCTGTGTAAATATGCATTTCACCATTTCATTATTTCCGCAGTTTTTTAATTTTCGATGTTATACAGCTTGATAACTAATGAAGATATGAAAGAAAGCAAAATCTCTCTCTGTGTGTCTCTCTCTCTCTCTATCTGCGAAGTTAAGGAGGTTCTCGCGTTTGATGAAATATAATACAAACCTATAATATATATAATACGAAAGTTAATTATATCAACAGTATCTAGAAAAAATTTCATTAACTTTTACCGTATTGTTTTAAAGATATTTGATTTTAAATATATAGAATTTTACATTACAAGTATATGCAAACCTTACGCCGTAGATATTTTCTCTTAATTTGAAATATTTGTATACAAGAAATTTAAAAATGGTTTATAATTACAAAGTAAACATTTAACCCTAGTTTCCCACACTGGGGTTCCAGGTAAAATTCTCTAGTTTGCGATTTTTAAATGTAACTTCTTTTACAAGCGAATATTTTACAAACTACTGTCTTTTTCATATTTTTATTATAGCATAGGCATAGGTATTCCTTGATGTGTGGCGTATCGATGGAAAAAAAAATGACTTAAAATCAGTTGATTTTTTCTTATATTTTTAGCTAAATATTCGACGTGGGGTAGTCTGTACTCCAGTGTGGGAAGTCCGTAAAAATTTGAAGTGTGGGAAGCTAGGATTAATTTTATTCTTATCTAAATTTACCGTACAGTTTGAGAGAAATTTATATTTATAAAAAAGACACGTATGACATTTAACTTCAAATAAATTGACCAAGTCTATCATTGTCTCTTTTTCACACGAATTATGAAGTGATGAAGTGATGTAATAATTAAAAATATAATAAATAAAAATGTTAATTTATACATTTTTAATTAAGATTACATTTAATTTATCATTTTTTAAAGATATAATAGTAAATAAATGTCATATTTATATTTCATTACTTGCTATTTGTACTTAAATCAAATGAGCATCTTATAACTTATTTTGTCATTTTTAATATATTTAATAACATATAAAATTAATAATGATTATGTATAATGACATTTGCGAATTAAATATTGTTGATAATGTTTCTATACTATTATTTTAATCGTTTTATCACAATTTTAAGAATAAACTGTTTATTGACTAAGAAGTAGCATGAGAACCTCCTTAACTGAAAAATTAGCTTTTATTATCTGCTTTCTATTTGCATCCTTAAAATCCAAATCTTGAGAATTTATCAATATTTAATTACGAAATACCAATAGCCTTATAATAATAATATCAATAATAGTGTAATAATGATATAATAACATTAATATATTATCCTTATTAAAAAAACGTCTTTAATAACGCAAAGGAGAATCAGTACCGCAGTACCATTGATTATTTACTCCGTTTCTAACACAACTGATTTTGGAGCAATTAAAAAATATTCCTCTCTCGTGGAGCTTGTTATCCTCGTGTTGGTTCGTGCAGCCGAGGGCGCATCGCGATGCATCGACAACTCCGTCAGTTCCTGGCAATAAGGCTAAAAAAAAAAAGAAGCATCGTGGGTCCGCGATGCGCTTCGCTTCCTCGGCGCACGAAGCTGTTTCGAAGGACAATCGAACGGGGTCAAAAGTCCTCGCGTTGCTACGCGAAACGTTACGAAGCCATGGAAACGAGCCGGTCGCGCAAGCGCCTCGCATTTTCCCTCCCCGGATCCCTCCACGGTCCCCTCCTCTCTTTCGATTTTCCGCGATTTCCGGCTGAGCAAGTCGCGAGTTTTCCCACTTCTCGGCCTTTCAACATCGAAATCTGGTTGCTTCTTCCCGTCCCGGTGCGTAACGCGCTTCGCGTTCACCCGACATCCTGCACGTTCGATATGACGAACGTTAACTCGCATATCGTATTATGATGACCTCGTATATCGTTGCACTTCGCTTATATGTCACGCTTTTCGTTATTGAAATTTCTATTCTTAACATGAACTTCATCCATCATCGAGTCTTTCTATTTTAAAGATAAATCGAACATGAATATGCATAATTTAAGAAAAAAAAACATCAATTAAACGTGCTATCTTTGACGTTTTTAAATCGATAACGAAGATGATAAGATTCGGAAATATTAAAGACAGTATTTAAATGGAACTGTGTATGTATTTATATAAATGGAACTCTTAAGGACTTAAAAAATAATTTGCAAGACGAGCGAAGTCTCTCGATGATCAGAAATCGCAAATCTACGAATTAAAATATGGTCTCTCTACCTATTTATTTATTATTTTGATTTACTTTTGATAAAGGAGGATGTTAAAAAAGTTGGATTTTTGGCCCCCCTGCGGAACTTTAGTTCACCGTAAAAAATTGTTGTTTGGGACCCATATGAACAAGAAAAAACAGTCTTACACTCCAGAAATACGGGGAACATTGATTTTTTTTAAGTTACATCAAGTTTCCTTGTGAAAGTCAAATATTCGGATACCACGCTAAAATTTTTCATGAATCGGATGCATTGCGAAGGTTTTTTTTATTATAATTGGTATCTAAAGGTTTTTGAAGTCTCTGATCACGAATCTATTATCCAAATGGCAAAATGTAGAAATGGCGAATCAAAAATGGCGTCCTTGACATGTAGTTTTGTACGTAGGATTACATCATTCAAATATTTTATCAAAATGAATCTGAGCGGGCTTTTTCAGACATGCTGATTACGAACATTTTGGATCGGCCATCTTAAATCCGCCATCTTAGATTTTTTCATTTAATAAATGGATTCGTAATCAGCATGTCTGAAAAAGCCCGCTCAGATTCATTTTGATAAAATATTTGAATGATGTAATCCTATGTACAAAACTATATGTCAAGGACGCCATTTTTGATTCGCCATTTCTACATTTTGCCATTTGGATAATAGATTCGTGATCAGAGACTTCAAAAATCCAATTCATGAAAAATTTTAGCGTGGTATCCGAATATTTGACTTTCACAAGAAAACTCGATGTAACCTCAAAAAAATCAATGTTCCCCGCATTTCTGGGGTAAAACTGTTTTTTCTTGTTCATATGGCTCCCAAACAACAATTTTTTACGGTGAACTAAAGTTCCGCAGGGGAGCCAAAAGTCGAACTTTTTTAACATCCTCCTTTTAATTTATTTTACTGTTGATAAATTTTCTCACCCATATTTTTACGGTATATTTGACGCTAAATATGACTGTTTTATTACGGCTTTTATATTTAACAATTCATGACTTTCATGTCATAAAATGGCTGCTTTTAGCGCAAATGCGCTAAATGAAAGTAAGAATATCAGCAAACGAGTCAATAGGGAAAAATCGTGTCGGCGGATGATGCATCGTTAGCCTCTCAAGGGTGCATGTGCAGCGGCGCAGGTGAAAATGGCGATGTCGCAATAGCTATGGCTGTTGACCGCTACGAAAGAACGAAAGTCATGTTCTTGACTTGCCGCAAGACTTTCTCATTGCTCATTCAGTAATACGAGCTCCATTTTTTTAGTCAATTTGAATTGGTTTATTGATTATCTTCTATTTACTGTTTATACTCATTTTTTTCTTTCTTATCTAACTTATGAAATAATTAAAAGTTTCTTCTCTTTTGCCTATAGTTATGTAAAAAAAGTTTATATTAAAAAAAATGCAAGAAAAGTTTGTCGTAAAGTTTGCACGTAAAGTTTGTCGAATCTAGAAAAATATAAATAAAAATCTTAAAAGAACAATAGATTTGTTACGTCAGCTAATTAAACAGGGGAAAATCAGATCGTCTTAATCTTCATACGGATTATATTTCAACGTCGAAATATCGATACAGTTGAAAGAAGCATATTCATTTTTTAATTAAATGCGTAACCGACAAAATAGCATTTAAATATCGCGGCGAATCATATTTTTACCGAATGACGATCGGGATTATAGCGTGCAGGAAGATATGTTTGTCCGCTCGCTCGCGTCTGCGATAGTGATCGATCGGTCAACGGAACACCACGCGACGAATATTGGGTCAAACAGCGCGATCTAAGTTCACCACTCGACGGCTAAAAATGGTGCCGCTGTTCATTGACTTCAAGGATGACTTCAATCAATTATTTGCGACTAGGCGTAGTGGCGTAGTTCTCTCCCGGCCGCGCGTTGCAAAGCCGATACCTGCACTCGTAAACCTTAATCCTTCACGCTGTTGTCTCTGATGTATCGGTCACGCTACATTTCGCCGTTTGCGTGCGATAGGTTGCGTGCAACCGATGTATAGTCCGTCATTGCATCCTATCGGATTGCGCTCTTTGATCATTATTCATTACGTAGCGACAGTGAAAACCTATCACTCTTACGCCGAACGCACTGTCCATGTATTTTTTTAAGTTCTAATTTATTTTAATTTAGGAAGGCTATCTATAAAATTTTTTTATATTAAAAAATATTCTTTTTCTGTCTAAAAATGCAACATTTTTATTATATATTAATACAATATATTGTGAAATTTACTTTTGAGTATTATCTGTGCGTAGAAGTTGGCGTATTTTCACTTTTTTACTACTTAATGAAAAGAAAACTATATAAAGTTATAAAGATATTCAAGAGTTCAAAGTAAAAAATATAAGAAAAGTATTTTATGTCTGAAACTTCATTGTAATAAGAATTTTCTCTATAAATGATATTTAGTCTTATACAGGGTGTTTCCTAAGTAAGTAGAAAAACTTGAAGGGGATATTCCTAGGCTTATTTTAAGAAGAAAAGGTCCTATGTGTCCTAAACTGCTTCGTTTTAAAAATACAGGTTGTCGAAATTTTTATTTTATTTTGCACAACTTTGACACTCTGTATTTTTAAAACGAAGCAGTTTAGGACACATATTTATAGGACCTTTTCTTCTTAAAATAAGCCAAGAAATCCCCTTCAAGTTTTTCTACTTACTTAGGAAACACCCTGTATATTGTAGGCATAAATAATCTGTGAAATGTAAAAAAGTTTTTATTACATTATTAGACTTTTAACTCTCGAACTTTTTACTTAAGTATCTGTTTGTGTTTATTAATTTTTGCAGTATATACTCTCTTGTCCATCAAAAAAATGATACCTAAGCGTCAGCGCAGATTTACAGCGAAATTAGTTAATATCCGTTTTTATCTCCCTGCCTAACTTCCGCGTTGGTTTGTCGTATCCGCGGCGCATCACCGCACTTCATTTCACACGCTCGATAGCTTTTTGATAGCTGATTGGCAGTGCCTGCAGTCTATGGCCTTAATCGACCGATTTCCAACGACAAAACCTTTCTCTTCTGCACCATTTGTACGATTTACTGTTGCGCTTCGGGCCGCGCAATTATCGCCAGCCCTGCCTGAAAATCGTTTCGTCCTGTCCACATACACAAGTGCGTCGTAATCGCGTTGAAGACTCCATTTCCCTGACAAATTTCCAGCTGCGAGGAATAAAGACGTATTGCCAGTTTTAATCAAACGTTTAATTAAATTAAAATTTACGAGAGTCTATACTACTCTCACGCGCATCAAACTTAAATTAGAATTACAAATTAATTACCTTTTTTTATTCTTTTGAAATTGTTACACTTGTAATACTTATTTGTATAATTGCATGACAGCAAATAGAAATAGATAAGAATTAGTTAAAAGTATGATTGCATCAAATTCCTGAAAAGATATTGATTATTTTATATAAGAGAGAAGAGAATTATTGAATCTGCTGATCCTTTTTACATATTTTTTTAATTATGCTATAATTATGCGATATCAGCCGCAACATGATTCGATTATTAATGCGTGGATGAACGCCCCAATCACTCAGAAATGGTCTGCTTTATATCGCGGATTAAATTCTAATATTAACTATTAAACTTTTTCCTTGCGCACGCGGTGCATCGTTTCACTTCACTTCACTCGATAGCCTTTTGATAGCTGCTTGACATTGTCTGCAAACTATGGCCCTAATCGACCTACTTGAAACGACAAATTTCTTCCTTCCGCATCGATTCGCTGTTGCAGTTAGCAATAAGAGTCCTTATTGTCTACTGAAATTGATAGATTCGGAAAAACTCGAAATCGTTAATCCTTACGCACGTGGAAACAAAGGATAAATATTTCTCCGCTTTGAAGCGATAACTTTTGTTTACCGTATCTTTAAACTTGGATAACCGTGCATATCCGAAACTTACGCGAGTAATATAAAAGTAGCTGGGGCTCTCTTTCATAGAGCTATTTCGCAGACTCCGATACGAACTTTTCGACGGATTTAGCGAAAATTCGTCCAACTTCTTATCGATCTTCGGCGAATACATCCCCGTGCCGGCAATCTCGATGCATCACTGCACTTCACTGCACATATCTCGTGCGATAGTCTTTTGATAGCGGGGCCTGCAGTCTATGGCCTTAATCGAGCAATTCCAAACGACCGACCTCAAACCCTTCCTCTCCTCTCTCTGTCGGTTTATGCAACCGGCACATGTTGCTCTTTAGCCCGCGTCGGTGCAAATCGAGATGCAGCGCGACCTCGGGACTGCGTTCGGCAGTCCCCCATTGTACGGACCATCGTTTACGATGGACGTAACTCGAACTCTGAGAATTCAGGGATGTTAAAACTCGGGCGATAAAGTTCAAGAATTTTATTAGCGAGGGATGTGGACGAAATTGTAAGAAAAGAATTCAAATATCCTGGAGTGCCCTTTAAGAACGTGGTTTCACGTGGTTTATGTGCTACAGCCGTCTCGAAAGAGTTTTGAAAATTCAATATGTCAAGCTCCGAAAGAATCTTTAAGTTCCATGAAAATCCTCGTAATCTCAGATCGCAAGAATCCTCTATCTCACAGATTCGAAAAAGATCGTTTGTGCAAAAAGAAATCGTGAAAAACTTCTTTATCAATTTTCTTTATTAATCTTAAACGATCTTTCGTATGGTGCTAATACATATGTAGATGTTTAAACATTACTTCACATCTAAATGCAAAAGTAACATTGTAACTTGTAAAGAGATTCAGTTATCTAACGATATTTTTTAATCGGTCGGTCACTGATGCGTCTCTACGAGTCCAAAATTGCGCCTCTTCTTTCGCGACGCGATATTACCTTTGCCACCAGTCACTATAGCATTCGTGCCGAAAAGGGAGCAGTGGGCCGAGATCTGTCGACGGATTCGCAAGTCACGCGGCTTAATGCCTCGCGGAGATATCCCGACGTCATCTTGTCGGCCGCGCGAATAAAAGCGACGGAAAAATGCACAAGCCTGACGTAATTCACCGTGCACGCTGCCGTGTTCTAGAGGAGTGGACTAATTAGACGTTGCTGGCCGTAATGAGGAGTCCCTTGCCGACCGCGAGAATCGCTCTTACATGACCGCGTACGCAAATCGCCGCGAATTGACGGAGGAAAATTGTCGGCTAATATCGTGACGGAAGCAGCATCGAACCGACTACGATATGAATGCGTACTGAGAAACGAAGTATCTTGTTAAACGAGCACTTCTATAGAAGTGGCGCAGCAGCTCAGAAATGTATCAGAATTTTAAAAAATTTTTTTTATTACAATTGATTATTAGTTTAATCAGACTAATGTGCATTATAGCATTTTATCGTTGATGTGTAAACAGCGTAATATTTCTTAAAATTTTATAATAATGTAAAATAACTTTCGTGTACAGAAAATGTCAAAAAATGTCTTGGATTTCTAGAAAAATATACAAATATATATAATATATCTACTTTTGGTCTTATCCATATCGAAGTACGGTATCTCTTAATCTTGTCCTCTTTTAGATACATTATCAGTCTTAATCAGTTTAAGTGTCTTTATTTTAATAATTCATAGACCCGGAAAAAGTAGGCACATCCACGAATTTTTGTCTACGAACAAACGATGTATGTACGATCTCGACAATTATTGTTTGTTTATAGATAAAAGATAATAGATCGAACGATTTCAATCTTTTTTTTCCTCTTACGGCGTGATATATAATGAAATTGCTATATTTACGTACCTCGGCACCCACACGTCTTAATCTTATCCGCGTATAGAGATAGAATATCCCCTTTAATCTTATCCGCGCAACGTCTTAACAACACCGGCGTCTGCGATGATCTACGATGGAGCCGTGAGGCGGAATTATTTTGGGAAAGATCGAAGATCGTGTGGCACTTTTTCATTTTTATCGCGACAAGGGGGAGATCTGCATTGCGACACTGTCTCTCCTGCTCTTTTTGGAAGCTCAACCGGCATCCTCGTTTATCCGATTCCAGCGCGATGATCTATACGCCATAACTCCGGCTATCTCACCCCCTCGCAGGCTGATGTGCGTATGGATCACTCGGGTTGAAGGGAATGAAAGCGAATGGATCGAAGAATCGAGTGATCAAAATTCGCGAGTAACGTAAAATGCTATCTGAGAAGTAATCTCGATCTTGCGTGGCTGCGTAATAAAGATGTATATTCAAAACGGTAAACGGAGATTGTTTTTTTTTTATTTAGATTGAATTAGTCTTCGTTCGATTTTGAGAAGAATTGAAAATTCTTTGGCGAAAGAAAAAATTTTTGAGCATCGCTAGAAACTAAGAGATTTTTGAAACATCGAAAAATGATTTTTAAAGAAATTATGAATGGCAAAAAATATATATGTATAAGTATAAGACAATAATAATAAGAAATTACAGATTGATTCTCTCATCGATATTTGTTCACCATATTTACTTAACTATATTAATCTTGCGTATTTTAAACAAATAATCAATATAGATAACAACTTTCCAAGAGATATGATAAAAGAAAATATTTCAAAGAACATCATTTTTAAACTTTGATTTCGAATTAAATTACGACAGAGATTTAATGTAAAAAATTGACAGTAGTATAAAGTCTCTTGAATTTAATTCAATTGAAACCTTATACGCATTTCAGGAGCAAGTTGTCAAAAGCTTTCCTATATAGAAACAAGCTCGATCCTCCTCTATCAAAATCGAATCAATTACTAAACTCGAAACAATGATAAAGCCATCACGAAGTCTTGAACGCTGAATTCGCCGATGTAAAATCCCCAATTATACCCCTATCCCCAGTCGCGCCGTTCTCTAATCGATATTAGAGAGAATCACTCCTGAAATTCTCTCAACAATTCTCTTACCGCGCTCGACGCGCTGAAGCGTCGGCCTTGGCCGGCTGCTGTGCTCGTCAAGGATTTCGTATCCTGGGCATCGATGACGTCGCCCGTTGTCCAAGGGTCGGAAAACTCGGAAATGGTTCCCACGGGTGGGGGAAACGAGGCTCGTGTCGGTGTGCACGTAACCCACCGACGCATGTATAGTCGCGCTATGCAATTTGTCTCCGACAGTCGCGTATATCTTCTGGCATATCGATCACACGACGAGATCTGCTTTCCTGACGTATTTTTTTTTTTCTTGGTCTTCTCGGCTGTCCGAGATATCGTTGATACTGTTAATGTAATGCAGCGTGCTTTATTGGCTACCAGTAATTAGCTGCTTTCCGTTTTGCATAAACTGCGCGACTTGAAAATTTAATGCCACGCCAAGTGCATTGGCACACGCTCGTTTATAAGTATAATGTATATTGTAATATTTTTCTGTTCTCTCTGTCAACTGACATTCTTTCAGACGCAGTTTCTGTCGGCTGCTCGCGCGGTATTTATCGTCGAAGGCGCATTTTGTCCTCGGGACGCGTCCGTTCGGTGACACTTTGTATAACTCGCCGTCGTGCACGCTCGTACGTGCATTGCCGCTCGTATGCGAGCTCAGTATCAGGTCGGTCGATTAAACTAAAATTAACTCGTCCAGTTCGCGCGAGCGAGTTCCCTCTTTCGGAGCACGTTCGAGCATTGCGTTCACGTCCTTACATCGTCCTGGAACTGCCCCTAAGGATCTCTGCTTTATCCATTATCCGCCTTTGAAAACATATTAATGAGATAAAAATACGCAATCTTTTTATTAATTTTATTTTTAATAACATTCTCGTACATTGTAGGAGATTAATTAAAATTTAGAATTTTGGAAATGTATTACATTATCCACTGTAAATATTAAGTTTTATAATTCAAAAATTTCCAATATGTTTTGATTTTATTTGAAGAAATTTTGATATTATGTTAATAAAGTTTATATTTTTTTAATTTTACATATTTCTTATTTTCTAAATTAATTATGAGTCGTATCAATAAGGATAATTATTTATCTTGAATTAGAAGCCTCTCTTCAAGGCATTTCTTTGAGATCCTTTTATCTTTGGTAACTAACAGAAGATTTTTATGTTCATTAATTATTAGTCAAAAGTTTATTATTAATTGCAACGTTTGTTTATTCATAAGTGCATAATTTTACAGTCATCTCAAGAAATTTGTCTCGGACTAGTCTCCGGCGTTCATTCGAGAACGTATTTTTATCTGAATAATAATGAAAGATAATCAGTATGGACTTTATTTTATCCTTTGACATCTGTCGATAAATGCGTATCTTTAGTCTCCCCGAGGCGCTCTTTGCGAATCTATTTTGCTCTCATATCTGAGTACGTATTTCTCATACTATATTTCTTCGTCGAATGAGATTAATGATTAATACCGATTTAGTATTTTTCTACGCTAATGTATAATCACCATTGCAATTTTTTTTCTTTTATGAAGTGCATTGCCTAACAATTAATTTTTTGTCATTTTCTTGTATAATTCCTTATATAACACATTGGTCTGGACAACGCTTCTATCGTCAATTTAAATTCACGTGATGACTGTGATGTGAATTTAAGTTCACATAATGACGTTTAAATATACGCGTTGCTTAAAGATAAACGTTTAAATAAATACGAAGTGTTAAAATATAGAATATCGCTCCTATCTATGACTTTTTCTTGCACCGAAACAGAATTTTGCAGAGTTTTCGTTAAGAAACGTTCCTTTCCGTAGTATATAAAACAGAAATTTTCGAAATTTTTATCGAAGATACTATTTCGGTATAAACAACTTAAATCTCGATAATAATAGAACTGAGCAATTGAGAGTGACAGCGCGGTAGTTAGTGCGCAATGATTATAATAATTGAGTTAAATGTATATTTACTTCATTTTAATCGTTGACAGCAGTTGAGCTCAGTTCATTTTATCTAAACGACACTTATTAATTTTAACTAATTGACTTTGTACAGTTAATATTCTTTATTTTTTTTTGTGTAAAAAATTTTGATAATGACCAACGATTTTCAATTTGTGATCTTGTTCTTTTGTTGCATCGGTTTTCACTTAGTCCACAAACTAGTGGAGTGTACACTTCCTAATTGTTGAAAATTAGAAGGTCCCACTCCGATGCACATCAAGGGCTGGAATATCGTACATACATCTTAACTCATGTTGCTGAAGATGGCTCGCAACGAGACCAATACGTTCGCAATTTTATAGAATATTCATGTACGAATGAAGTAAATTTACATTTTACTCAATTATTATAATTAATCATTGCGCACTAATTACCGCGCAGTCACTCTCAATTGCCCAGTTTTATTATTATTAAATTTTAAGAGTCCTTTAAAATTAATTTTTATTTATTTTACATCTCGATGTTAAACTTTCCAACCAAACGTCAAAAACGTTATTTATGCAGATATAAGAAAATACGAAAGTAAGAAACTATCGTGCAATAAAAAACGTGCAATAAAAATTAAATTTTCTCGTTGCAGCTTCTTAGGTATATCGATTATCTCGGTTAGTAACGCGTGGTTTATTATTGCACCACCAAGAAATTAATAAATCTCGATCGGTCCGTGACGAGAATTTGATCATCGTCCAAATTCGATTATCGTCTTGCTCGACTGCGTTGCATTCGCTGGTGCATTCTGGAATATACATATTTTATTTTGCCGCTGCGGTACCTTTCTATTCGCCGGTGTTTAAAAATTTTATTTAGCCACCACGATTTATCGTCAGTTGCACGAATTTTTTAGCGTCACAAATGAGAGTTGTAAAACTAGAAACATTTAACACTCAAGATACACTGCAAATATGAACTGGTATTTATTCCTTTATCTACTTATTCCTTTATCTACTTATTGTTACTGTCACATTTAGCGTTAGATTTATCTGTCTAATTTCAAGCTTCATACGTCTAATATGAAAGTAGCTCGTAATGTTATTATTACGACGTTCATCAAACATGCTTAGCAGTAAGCGTGTGATGAGAATGCGAGTCAATGACGCTTACTTTCTACTCCATTCGTAGCTAAACACACGCAAATCTGATTTTTTAAATGCAAAATTAAAGTTCCGACGTTATATTTGAGCCTGTCAGACACCGACTGTGTTCGACTTCACTTTTGATAAATTTCTTAATTTTAGGGACAGAGCCGACGTGGTTAGTTTATAACTTCACATGTATTTTCTCTTTACCTTTTACTTGACGGATTCGATTAGTTTGGCTTCTCAGAGGCACATTTAGCGTGAAACGCGCGTCGGGAACGCGAGGCTCCCTTTACGCCGCGACGACGAACGCGGCGAGTGGCGTGGCGTACATGGACACGCGCACGATTTTCTTTCGTCGTAATTTCCGTTGCAATTAGCCTACGGCCGCGTTTCGGGGAATGCCGGGATGCACGCGACGGAGCTGCATTGATTCGCAGATACAGAGGCAGCGCAGCGGAGGCGCGCTCGGGGCGCGGAGGTCATGGGTAATGGAGTGCACCGTCACGTTGCTATGGGAAATTCGGGATTCCCCGGGTTAAGGGTCGAGAGGATAGCCAGCCGCGATCGAAAGGCTTCCACGGACAATCGCCATTTATAGCTTTATGCTCCATTGTTTCGTCCGAGCGTCCGACGGTTATGACAAATTAATTAACGTTGAATCAGCCCGTTTTGCGTATAAACTAAAGACGAATAAATTGGGCGAATGAAATAAGTAAAAGAATTATATTTATTTGCGTAATCCGAATAAAACGGGAATGACAATTTTTATTAATTTTTTTAATTAGACGATAATTGATGAGCCTTATATATTAATTGATGAGCCTTAATTAATTGCTCTACAAGCCGGATATGCGCCAATTAATATTTGGTATTCGATTATTTGAATTATTTCTGCATTGTGCACGGTTTAAATGAAAAATTTATGGATAGCCTCAATTTATTCACAATGAAATCACTCCTTTTCTGTTCTTGCTGTTCGATAAAACGCGAATAATCGAGTCGGCAGCGACGAATAAATTGCCGCTCGGCAAAATTTTAAGAATGTTACGAACACAGCTAGAAATAGCCACGGTGAATCGGGGGGGATTCGTCATCGATGGCGATTGCGTGCCTAATTATCGGTATTCGAGGTATCCGTAATTCGGCGGGTTACGTAACGTCACGCCATTGTAACGCGACGCGTTAACGACTCCTCGCACGGCTCCCCCGTCGCGTAATTTTGCAAATTGCGACACGACGATCTATCGGGTGCGACGTCTTTCTGCACCAGCGGCAATCCTCGCTAAAGAGCCCGGCGATCGATTCGCGGAAGGTGCACGGGCGGTGCAACATTCGCGCGCGATCGAGATAAGAGATAACGCGGGCTTCGGCGCTTCTCGAATCGCGTCGACGCTGTCTAACTCCTTCCGTGACTAAACGGGATAATTTTTTTGCATCTGTCGCGAAGACTCTGGATATCTTAAGCGCACTTGTAGCCAAATACACGGTGTGAATTACACGGAAGTGGTCTTACATAATTACTCTATTATTTACTCTTGTTTTCTTTTTCTAAACTTTGAGTACAATTGGAATAAATCGCGCCTATGTGTTTTTATAATTTATTATGACAACTGTTTTGATTTTACCAACAATGCACTCCAGACAGACTAGATGAGAAGATAAGACTCCAGATAGGCTATATGTATAAGAAGATAAGAAGTTTAAATTTCCTGTCACACTTACGAGATGCGTTATATTTCCTTCTCGTATCCGTCATCTCCTTTAGTTTTGCTTAAGAGGGGCGTTTAATAGAGACATAGAAATCTGGGTTATAATAACAGTAGCTGAGTATGATTTTTGTAACGTAATGATAGACATTTCTCGGTACAGATAAATTAATGCTAAGCTAGCACGAGCGAATGCACGATTGAGTTTCACTCGTTGAAACTGCGAAGTAGCATTCGCATTTATCGCCTCGTCTAAATCGCGTGGTTCTTACAAAAGTCAATCGCAGACTCGAGAGTGTATTTATTAATAAAATGTGATCGTGCAGTTTGATGAATTTTATCTATCTTAATAGAATCATACTTGATTTGATAAATTAATGAAAGATCAGCTTGTCGCATCAGCTTGTTTTGAAAAATTGTCGCCTGTTTTCTTGGATCATCGATTTCATCGAGACCCGGCTCCGTTGGATACCCCCGCTGTCTTTACACGTGCGACGTGTGTTCATAGTGATTAAAGGCGTACAGATAGGAGTCGACGTTTCGATGAAAGATAATCGTGGTACCGCGAACGCGTGACGACGTTGATGAGTAGTGCGATGCGTCGAGGAAATCCGATTTAAATGGCTACGGCTAGAGCCGATTAGAACTTAGATCAGGTTATGCCTATATTTATCGCGCGCGTGTCGACAAAAAATTGCACTTTGTGAATTATTATCGCAAATTTTGCAAAACGGCACATTTTTTTATAATTTACATGAACTGCACAGTAGCGTGCAGAGATATATTATCGTATTGTTATATTTTTGAATAATACCTTTGAGAAAAATATACATTTTTCAATTCAGTATACGATCAGTACTCTTATTTTATTTTATATTGTATTTATTTATTTTTTATGTAAGTTACCGTGACTCTATCATCGCACTGAAGATGACCTTATTACAGGTCGAAACATTTGCGGAATCATTGTTATACAATGTGATCAGAATATACTAATTAGCACTTAGAACTAGCTTGGCTTGTTAGCCCTTTATATATATATTTTTTTTTTAATACAATAATATATATGTAATGTATAAAAAAATATTTTTTTAACGTTCTCAATTAAAAACAATGAGGGTAAAAGGACTAATGAGCTAAGCTAGTATATAATATATAATATGTAATTTATTAACTTCAGCTTACAGCCAAGAAGTGGACTTGGTTTACAATTTTTCCTTAACTCACTCATTCATCCATACTCCATACCTCGTTATTCTTATTACGCAACAAATCACTTTACGTTAAAATATATAAAATAAGCATAAATATGACTTTATTTTAACTGATCTTACTTGAACAGAAATTTTATGAAAGCGGGATTTCTTGTTGAAAGATTTCACGTTAGGAATCGTAAAGCATTTATCTGTCGAAGAGTTTGTATGCGACAAGAAGCGTGGCGAACCTGGAGAGATGGAACATCCTACACATCTACATATATATTTTAAATTAAAATACGTAACGATCGCTCGCATAACACGGGCATGATGCGGCTTCCGTCGATCATTAAATGCAGCAGCACAGCACCGATGCGGCCGGCCGCGCCCGTATAATACGGAGTGGACGGATCGTTTTTGCTCCATTTTGCCTCCGCGATACTTTCGTACCGCACGCATCACATGCACGAGATTGCAACCTGCGCTGCAACCTCGCGGAATCTCGAAAACAAGCGTTCTCCCTTGCTATTTATCTTGGACTTGACACGGAAGTATCTAACCCTTTGGGACCTTCGGGTATTTTTAGGTTCGATAAACAAGGTACACGAGAGTAGAGGAGAAACAGAATTTTTTCCTTTACGTTCTTCTCCCTCTGTCAATGACAAGGGATAAATACTTGGTTCTTCGATCTTGAATAACGGCCCCGAAATAATCTGTCTGTCGCGAAAGTATAATAGGCTTGAGATTTATTGTCGTGATGCAGAGTCTAAAATACATCGCATAAATACATGGATCCGAATCTCATGGCTTTATACATCGTTGATGATGGCTCAAATTGGAGCCGAAACGTTCTATTAATGATTCATTTGTAAGGTCATGTAGCTGATTGACAACCTAGTAAAAAAAATTTTTACATTTTTTTATTAACTTGCGCATTTCTTACCGCGCTGTACTCCCATAGTCTTACTTTAGTACATTATTACTGTTTTACATACGCATAAATTTCGTCGTTTCTATCGATTGTGGGAACGATAAGAGTACACGGAAAAAACAATAAGGTTACCACAACCACAATAATAGTAACATTTGGTACAGCCACGTCCTGTGGTTGTTACATTCACATTGTTTTGTGTAGTGCATCTATATATGTTTGTCTCAACATTCACTATGTTTGTCTCAACATTCACTATGTT
>NJRQ01000212.1:103717-127358 GCA_003063805.1 Aphaenogaster ashmeadi | reverse complement strand
AGTTGCCTTCACATCAATGTGAATGTGACAACCACAGGACGTGGCTGTACCAAATGTTACTATTATTGTGGTTGTGGCAACCTTATCGTTTTTTCCGTGTACTTATAAACTCGTTCGATTTTTTAATTATGCCTAAGTGCATACGTGTTTTCTCGCTCTGCGGTGAGAATTTGACGGGCGGAGTGCAACGCGCTCGGCGGATCGATCTTGGATTTCGCGAACGCGCGATCATCCGGTCGCTCGGCAATTCGCGTCACGATCGGTGGAATTTGCGATCGCCTACGGATCGGCGCCGCTCGAATTCGCGGGCAAACACCCGCCGCAGGCATCCGGGATCCCCGGGTTTTTGTCGCGTGTTATTTCAGCTGCCGGCTCGGACTGCACATAGTTGGATATTATCGGATGCGATTCGTGAGTGCGCCTCACGTGAGATTAGAGATACCTAATGGCGTGCGAAATCGCCGCGAAACGCGTTCCACAGTGCGTTTTGCAAATCGCACCGGATGAGAATGCAGAGCGACGTGTCCGACACGAACGATGCAATCGGTGATCGTTATCGTTGAAAGGATGATGAGAGAAAACATTAATAGCGTTTGCTTTTTTTTATTAAGGGACACGCAAGTCCGCGATAACAGAGCAGATCTCTTGAATCATCGGAATAATTTGAACAATAAAGTCAAATATTTTAAAGTTGCATCAAGTTATTTGATTAAAATACACAAGGTGCAGTTAGGATGATATTAAAAATTGAATTAAATATATCAAAATACTTATTTAGCTAATTTTAATTGAAAGATTTAAAGTTTTTAAGACGTTGGGGTTGATAGTAACGTCTAATAAAAAATACTTTTCTCCTGACTTTTGGACACATATCTTGTGATAAATTTGGTGAAATTCCATTATGGGCATCTTTAATAATCTCAGGATGTAAAAATCGAGATTCAGGCATTTTTTAAATAAAAATATCTCTGTAGGAAGAGCACCTTTCACGTTTTTCACGTTGGATGTTTAACCACGCGTTGTTACAATTTTTTTCAAGGAACTTAAATCGCACAAAGACTTGAATAATCCCAAAATAGAAACGCCCTAATATCGCCGAGCAATCACGCTTAAACATGTCCTCGCAACCGTCGAGAGGGCGCGTCGTCGAGAGAGAGAAAGAGAAAGAGAGCGCTCTCGCACAATCATGACAATCGATCCGCCGAATTTCAATAAAGGGCACCGGGTCTTCGCTGGGCGAAGGGACGACCGTGCGGCGTGGGCGGCCCTGTGACCTTGAACAGGACGTGCCTGTCGCTGTGCGCACGCGCGCTCGCCCGCAGGGTTCGATCATCTTTCGTCGCCGGGGGCCCTTCGCCACACCGGCTGGCTCGGAAAGTCGCTTTTCACTTTCACGTCCCTTTCCCTGTCCCTTCGTCCGTCCGCCCGCGCCTCGTCCCGGGCGGTAGCGCAGCTTTCACGATAAGAGCGAGTGCCAGGTCTGCTCGTAAAAGGATCCCGTGGCAGGTTGAGGGGGAGTGCAATCGAGATCCTCGGCTTGAAAAAAAAATAAGACAAAATAATGCACGCGTCTCGCGCAAACGATCACGAACGAAAGGTATCAACGTTAACGCTCGATCGAGTATGCAGGTCTGATCAAAGGGCCTCCTCGTGTCTCCCTTTCTTTGAAGGCATCCTCGAAATTCGGGTTTAAATTGCCTCGTTAGCCGGTCCTCGCCTTCTTCCGCCCAGCTGGCCGGAAAATCAAAGCTCTCGGACCACTCGAAAATGTTCATTGGATATTTGCTTATCAATGTAAAATAACATCGGTTTAGCATTTATTTTTATACTTTATTTACGCACATTGTATTATTATTTCATTATATGTGTTACGTAATACAACGAAATGCGTACTAGTGAAAAAAATGTACACGTAATACTTCTGAAAGTAATTTGAAATGCGAATGTGAAGAATAACAAATGTCTTGCATGCTATTTACTTTGATTAAAGCTAATCATGAATTTTTTTTTCATCTACGGTAAGAATTAATGAAGATTATGACTTAAAAAGAGTTAGTGTATTTTTAAGTAGAGTTATATAATTAACTAAAAACGTCGATGAAGCTCTTTGTGCTCTTTGTGCAAAGAAGGGATTAAAGAGGGATGAGACGTTCTAAGGAAGACGAGGCTTCCTTATTTTTTTAAATATGATTAAGGCACGATTCTTTTATTAATCGTCAAAGATCTGGGGTGGCTTTGATCTTTATTACGTTAATTAGTTTCCAAGCGGACTTTTAATATACTGTCATCGTTATTCTTTGCTAAATGATACACCGTAAAGTATATCTTTAAAAATATCATAAAGATTCATATTTGTCTCGACGATGGCGAAATTATGTCTGACACGAATGAATTTTATGCGGAGGATCGAACACTTCAAACAGAGAGTACTGAGTCGATTCTATTGGTGCACGTAACAGAGTTAACGTATAGTTTTCTCGTTACGCGATCGCGTCGTATTGTCTGTTTAATTACAATCTTTGTATGCGAGTACAGACGTGTTCGATCCTTTATCGCAACTGGTCTTAGATAAGAGTGAGTTGGCAGACTGATTGCAATTTGATGGTAATTCTTCATTAATCGCTCGGATCGCATTATACATTAGGCAATCGATCGAGGAAGTGTCAACGTTCATGCCAGATAAAGACAGACAATGCTATTTTGTTTCCAAGCGCACTCTCGTAATATTTGATACATTACAATGTTCCTGCTCACTATTTATATCCTGATAATAAATGTTGAACAACATTGTAATTTTTCTCGTATTAGTATTACATAAAATCATATCAAGAACGCTTTATTTTTGCGATAAACGGTATTATAAACGTTGCAATTTTGAATAGAATGCCCTTTGGTCAACGGCGTCAAAGATTTAATTAATTTGATTCGATTCTGAATATATAACTTTTTACAACACCGAGATACTCTTGAAAAAGATAATTTTTCGCACGGTAGATATATCTGTCGTTTTATAAATTTTGATAGCAAAATTTGTCCGCCTTTGTTTCTGGAATTTATTTGTTTAATGACGCGTGGGTTTGATTGAACATTATCAACCTCCGCCAGCCATGCGTGCCACGTTAACTATAAAATTCATGTCAACGCTCGCTCTCGTTGCCCGATCAATATCCGTTGCGAAGCGGTTTTCTCGCGCGCGCCCGCCGCTGTTTCGTTAAACAAATAATTCGCACAAAAACTCGAGCCACGGGGAAAAGCTCGCATGGAAACGAATAGCGAATTGAATTTTCGTCGTCGATGCTGTCGCGCGTGAAGTCATCACGAAGAATCGATTAACCTCGTCATCGTGATAAGCCGAAGAATTGCTTCCAATTTCGAAAATGGATACCACGGCTCTTTAGGAAAATCGGCGGGTACACGAATGATATGACGGATTCTAAACCAGATTGCGTTCCAAGATTTCAGCATGAAGACGCGAGAACCTTCAAACCGTGTTATACAATTCAAAACGAAATTTCATTTGCAATCGAATCTATGCGTAAGAATATAGCTGCTATTCGAGGAATATCGAAGCAACGCCAGTTCTTCTTTTTACAAGAAGCTTGTCTGGAAAATTCAGTCGTCGTTCCCGAGGAGTGCAGAGTCAGAGCAGTCGGAACACGTCAGCTTATTCCTCTTACTGTGAAATTCCGAGTCCGTGCAGCAAGACGAACCTCGAAACTGCTCCAGTTTTTCCGAGACGGCGTCTTCGGCTCCAGTTTCTCCTAGAGGAATTGGTCGCGGAGACAAAGACCTTCAGAGCACGTCATCAAATCCGCGACTGAGTTCCGCTTAAAACACGACCGTGCACACGTCTCAGGCACAACGTGCCCGCACCCAGTCAAGCATCTTATTTTCGACATTCCAGAAGCGATTCCACCGACTTCTTACTCCGACTCAATCGGACACGATCATCGAGCAGCGAGGAGTTTTTGGTGCTCCGGTCTACGCGTCCGGTCCCGAAATCGTCTTGTCAAAGACGATCGATGGGGAACGAGGAATTCCTAATGTCTCGGAAAAAACCGTACCGCCTAAAATTCACCAAACGAATTGCCCTCATCGTGTTTTCCCCGGGAATCAGTCTATCGATCTGTCATCTCTGAACTGTTTAATCCGCGCGATCGCTGAATGAAGAATCGAATTGCGAGTTGAACCGAGCGGATCTCTGTCGTCCATGTAATTCCCATCATCGCAGAGGTCAACCCGCTGATGCCTAACACCAGGATCATTCGGCAAATCGCGGCGATTCGACGCTGAAGGGCTCCAAGGGCTCTTTAAAATTACATAGACTTCGAAGCGAAACGACGGATGAATCCCGAGGATATCCTCGTTCGTCCAGCTCGGTCGATCCGCGCTCGTCGTCTAGGAATGTTTGGCAGGAAATTTCCATTCCGGCGGTTCGATCGGGCCGAAATGAACGAACGAACGGCTCGGGGCCCCGGCGTCGTTCCGGCACGAGTCTGCTCGGTGTAAAGGCCACGGGAAGAACCGACGAATGTCGGAGATGGCCGAGGCGCCGTTGCGCCGAGCCACGAGCTACCCTCGGCAGCAGCTCGCGGCTGGCTATGGCTATTGACCGAGCTTGGCGGACCGGCCGGTCAGCTGTGCGCCTCGCCGGCGGTGTGGTATTCTCCTCCGCGGCCAGGAAGAAGCCGTCCACGTAGACGAGGCGGTGTGTCGTTCGGGCCGGCGTGGATCAGCCGGCGCGAGTCAGCGACGGGAAACCGGAACACGAGCGAACGTCCGTCCAGTCGGGTCGAAGGGAAGCCAGCAGGGATTCCCTCAGGAGAGAAAGAGGAGTTCAGCGGCGACGGTGGTGCTCGAAAGACCGCTCGGTCTCCGGGCGTAGGAGACGATCGCGCAGAGACGGTCCCCCGAGGAGCCGTGCGTTCGTACATATGTCCGCGAGTGGAATCGAAGGGAGAGAGACTGACTGCCGCGGTCTTGTCGTCGCCGTCGTTGTCGGTGGATCGGTCCGGGTGAAAGCCCAAAACGTGCGAATCGCTCGCTACACGCGCTGCGGCAGATAAAGACAGTTGCAGTAGGAGAGTGAACCAGACGGAGCGGGAGTCAAAGAAGGCTAGAGAAAGAGAGTGAAAGAGTGAGAGAGAACGAGAGAAAGAGAGAGATATACCGAGAGAAGAAAAAAAGAGAAAAAGAGAGAGTGAGAGCGAGGGAGGGAGGGACTTGGCCTACGGGCAACACTCGACATGTAGAGACCGACCGGCTGTGCACGGCCAGCGCAGAGACGATCGCGCGAGAGAGGTCCGAGAGAGAGAGAGCGAGAGCGCGCGCGCGCGCAAGAGAGAGAGAGAGAGAGAGAACAAGAGAGCGGCAACGAGCGGTCCCGAGAGGGACGGTGAGGAGGTTGGTGGGAGGAGACGAGAGGGAGAGACAGAGACAGAAAGATCGACCGAGTGTAGGAGAGACACCGAATGAAACAGAGCGAGAGAGAGAGAAAGAAAGAGAGAGAGAGAGAGACAGAGAAGAATAGGCAGATAGATAGGTGTCGTGTACGTATGCGTTACGAGTGACAAGTGTGCCGCCGCGGCGTGTGCAGGTGTGTGCGCGTGTTGCAGGCAGGTCGCCGGCACAAAAAGTGCAGGGCCCAGTGGACTTTTCCATACCGGAGGAGTGCTGCGTGCGTGCGTGCGTACGTACGTGCGTGCGTGCGTGCGTCGTGAGTGCGTGCTGTCCGCACGCGTGCCTGTGTGCGCGAGAGTGCGCGCGCCGCCTTCGCGATCGCGGACGGACACGCCGGCGAGTTTTCGGCCGAGTACCTGCGAACGAGGACGGACGGGGATCGACCGACCATCCGACCGATCGAACGAACGACCGACTCTCCTCTCTTCTCGTGGTCTACGCGGTGACCTCCGCTAAGAGAGGAGAAACGGGCGAGAGCAGACAGAGCCGCTCCGAAGGGTAGCTAACTCGATTTCGTAGAGTGCGCGCGTCAGGTGCGAGGAGGAGAAGAGAGGGAGAAAGAAAGAAAGAGGAAAGGAAGGAGAGGGTTAGATCACCCTCGGGTGGGAGAGACCAGGAGGTTGGACGTCGCGGCGCCGACGTCGAGAGGATACCTTTCGTGGACGGCTTTACCGGGTGGAAGCGACCGCGAACCGTCGACGGAGAGAAGAGGAGGTAATAGGATCGTCCGCCACTGAGGTCTACCTTGCCGGCCGAGAGAGAGAGGGAAGGAACGAGAGAGTGAGAGGGGGAGATAGAAACAGAGCAGGAGAGCGAGCGAGCGCGAGCGAGCCTGGTACACACGAACTCCGTTCCGACTCTGACTCCTCCGCCGCCGCTAACTCGCGGTCGGTAAAGCGTCGGGACGACGGCGGCGGTGATCCGGCGAGACACGGGCGTCCGCGAACGAGCGGTTGGCAGTCGCGGCCTTCTGGTGGACGTGATAAGGACGAGCGGCGCGATCCGTTCCGGCGAGCGAAGCGGTCGGCCGTGCGAAGCGCAAGAAGGAGCTCCGGAGGGAAGAAAGGAAGAGAGGAAGCGAGGAACCGATCAGTGATATCCGGCGAGAAGGATGCGGCTCCTCGATCGAAGAATTTGGTGCTGCGTTTAGTGCTACGTGTTCCAATCGTGCAGATACTCAGAAGATACCGAGGATTCTTGAAGGAGATCGAGGAAGTGAAATACTGAAGAAAACGAAATCCCCGCGGAGGAGAAAGCAACAACGACGAGGGAAGACACGGAGTCCTTGATCGACAATCCGGTACTACATAGGCTTAATCACGGTCGACGGTGCGGAGAGAAGGCAGGAGGTGGCCAAAAGGAAGAAAGGAAATAGCGGAGTGTCCTTGATGGGCCATCCGGCGCTCCGTGATCGGGCTGTGTCGCGACCGACATTGCCTCGGCTCCGTCACATCGGGGGAGATTAGAGGCGACCCACGTTTTACTCGCTTCGTTCGGCAGACAACGAACGCCGGCGAGAGGCGACGCTCCGACGAGGGAGAGCGGCGAGAGGAGCGAGGAGAGAAGAAGAGGAGAGGAGAAGAGAGGATCTACTTGCTGATCAGCGCGAACCCCGGGCGATAAGCGGCTCCCGTCTCGAGTTGACGAGCCGCTGACTCGGCGGACACGGGAGCCGGTTGTTTCAACGCTATATTAGTGCCCACGATGACTCCAATTATCCGCGAGTGACTTCCACGTTCGCGCGACGGTCGTGCGACGGTCTGTCTGCCGTCCGATCTGGTCGTTTCGCGACCACCCGGTGCGCTCTGTGCCGGTTTCGTTAACGGAAACGAGAACTCTCCCCGACCTCCACGTGTACACGCGCCGAGAACTGCCGATCCTGGATCCTCGCAAGTGGATGGAGTGATCGACAACGTTTTCGGAAATCGGTCGGAGATCCGCGATCGACCGCGTCGAGGGATCCTTCTTTCGAGCGATCGCGCGCGCCGTGGATCCACCTGGAGCCTCGACTTGATCCACCATTATTAATTGCTCCGAGGATAATCCGGCGGCGTCGTTCCAACGGATTAATTCGTCCGGGACGAATTTCCAGATTAACGGCCGGGCGATCGGTACGCCTCCTCGGCTCGGCTTCATCCGGGATTACTCCGGGATCGCGCTCGATAAGCCACGAGGATTCCCGTACGCGAGCGCGAGCGCGAGGCTACGCTTGAAAATCGCTCGGTGTCGTTGCTTGACAAAACCGGTTTCGTTCGGCTCAGCGAATCTCGGCGTTTATACAAAGGTCGTGTGTGAGAGCGCGCCGCGCGCGCGACCACGAGAGAGTTTGTGGTAGGAGTGAGATTTATGGAAAACGAATTTACACGAGGTCACACCCACGGGAGTGGCTCTCTATCTCTCTCTCTCTTTTTCTTTTTCTGTATCTTCGTTGTCTTCCTCTCTCTTTCTCTCGTCCGTCTCCTTATAACTCGCGTTCTCTCTCCTTCCCCGCGTTCGTCTATCAGTTTATCCATGCGTCGTTCCCTCTGTTAATAATAACGACGGAGCCGGCGCGATAACAGAGAGAATCGCCAGCCAGACTACATTGAATCCTTGAAGGAACGAGATCTCGATCGCGAGAGAGCGATATTACTCCGATATCGGCCGGCCGAATAAACATGCCACATTCGCGACGGCCTTGAAGAATTTTCTTCGGGCCCACAGTTACCGTACGCAGGAACTCGATATCGCTGTGGCGACGAGCACAAGCGAATTCGTAGGACGGCTCATCATGCTAGCGACCTTGAGGATCCAAGTATCCCCGTTCGAGAGTCGCGATCGATCGAGCGCGTAACTACGGGACAGGAAATCTCGAAGGCTTTAAAGGATGTCGGGGGACCTGGGTGGCCCGCGGGAGGAGCAGGACTCGTCGCCTGGATCAAGCAGTAGCAACGCGTCAATCACGAGAATGTCGGCATCAACCAGGAAGACCTAACCGTCTTGCCGCGAGCACTTACTTGATGATCGGCCACGGCAACGATGAAGCGTGCGACGAGCGCATCCGTTGCGGCCGCCACGGCCGCCGCGACGCAAGTGCACCATCAGACCAGGATCCAGGAGTTGTTCTCTCCTGGGTCGATGTCGACGGCGGCGACGACAACGACGACGACGACGACGAGCACGAGCACGGCGACGATTGTCGGCTCCTGCACAGACGAGCTGGATAAGCAAATCACAACGATATCCTCCCGGCTCGAGTCGAAAGGTTCACCGAAGATCAGTCCCGGAACGGGCGACGACAACAAGGCTAAGTCGACGGCAATGTCGCGACTATTAGCCGTCGATTCCGATAACTACATGCTGCGCAAGGGCGCCGCGACGGCGACGACGGCGGCGACCAACGGCGCCGCGGCGCCGTCGTCTACCACCTCCTCGTCATCATCATCATCATCGTCGTTGAACGGTTCCGCGAGCATGCAGCTGCAACGGCAGATGCAGAGTCTCGCTATAGGATCGACCACCGCGCCGTCGATCCTAGCAACGTATGGCAACGGCGGTGACCACGTCGTCGGTCAGCTGTATGATGTCGCGCGGACGACGTCTAGATCGACGGCGACGTACGTGTCGCCCAGGTGGTACACCGCCGGTAATAATAACCAGGCGACGAGGCAGCATCGGGAGGGAACGGCGGCGGCAGCGGTGGCGGCGGCGGCGGTGGCTGCGGCCGCGCAGCTCGAGGAGCAATCCTTGCAGCAGTTGCAGCTGCAATCGCGTACGGCGACGTCGACGCGCGACGAAGCGACGACGCCCGCGGCGTCGGCGGCGGACGGTGTCGAGAGCGAGCTCGGTTTCACGAGGCCGGTGTGCGCGAGGCCGGTGTCCTTTCATCGATACATGTGTTGGTGCAGCGCGCAGCAGCAGCAGCAGCTGCAGCTGCAGCAGCAGCCTGCCGTGGCGGAGGGCGTCGACGCGAACTCGATCGGTCGCGCGAAGGGCGGCAGGGGCTCAGCCACCCACGAGGGGTTGGCGGCGAAACGAACGGTGCGCGATGATAATAGTAGTCTATGTTGCTGTATGTGCGGTTCTCTATGTCCTGCAGAGTGCCACGCGTGCTTCCACATCGTGTGCTCGGACTACAGCGGCCAGCACCTGTGCCAATGGACTACCAAGGGTCACGCGTTGCCGGGCCAGGTTCACGACAAGGACAAGGTCAGTAAGCCAGTGCTTCCTCGTTACATTACGGACGGCGTACCGTTCGAATTAATTATACGTAGGTTACGCGTATGTCTTTCGGTATCCTTCGTCATTTTTTTCTGGAATGATCTCTTTGCCGGACAGTAAAACGAGTCTCGTTAGGATATGTTACGATCTGAGTCGTTGCTACATTTTGAAAAATATTTCTTTAAAGAATTTGTGGGAATTCTTAACGTGAAATCCAGTTACGTTATATTATCCATATATCTCTTTGCTTCTATTAGTATATCGAATATTTTACAACATAGAACGATTCGTTTTGCGATTAATACCATTCGTACAAAGACGTTCCATGATACTTTTAGACCGACAGAATTTACCTTCCGCGCATGCACTATCACAGTTCGGCGAAACAAAAACCCGCAGAATTCTCGCGCGATATTTAAGGCAAAGTACATAGCATTTAACGCATGAAAATCCGAATGTCGGAACAGAGTTTTCCATCTGTATCGAGACATCGTATAGTGCGTGAAAATGTCAAGCTCGGAAACTTGAAAGTAATACTTCTGATAAGGATTTATCTTTGATTATGTTTCGCGGTGATTGACGCATTATAAAATGCAGAAAATCCTGACGTGCTATTCTGCACGTAAAATCGGTGACGCGCAAAACACGAATTTTTCATCGCTGCACGAGATTTTATATTCTTCCGTCTTTTTTACGTCTTCTTTCGATAAATATATTTCTGTTTAATTCTTTGAGATACCTCTAACTAAACGAAATTATTGAAATCTTTTCTATTAGTTTGACGAAATCTTGCAATGTTTTGATTAAATTTAAATAATTGATAGTTCAAGCAATCTGATGAATATCGAACTAGTGGTCGCTGTCTCGATATAAGAAAAAAGTTAATTATTCCTATTTCGAATCGTCTAGATCAGAGGTGGCCAACCTTAGAAGCACCAAGATCTACTTTCAGCTTTCTCACTCCATCGCGATCTACTGTTCCCTGTCGCAGTGATCTAGTTTTATATGTGAAATAAGCATGTTTATTTTGTGTGTTTGTGTTACGATTGGGCATAAAACAGTAATAATTAAATTATGATTACTTTGCAATTACAACTGTTGTATTGTCAACACGTTGCCACGCGATCGACCGCCTGAGTGTCCGCGATCGACCGTTTGGCCATCTCTGGTCTAGATCTATAAGATTTCCATATACTTGCATAAACTATCGACCACAAAACTAAGAATCTAGGAATGTGAATTTTATATCTATTATAATCACCAATTTTACATAAATGCCTGAACGGCGTGTCGTTATCAGGCGAGACCTGCTTGAAATTCGATAGCGTAATGACCTAAATTCAACGGCGTCTGCCATAAAATTGTGATAGAAAAAAAGGGATTTGAATCTCGCCTCTTTCTTAGCACAACGCGAGAACAAAATTATTAAGATTTAAAATTATCGATTTTATAAGCGTATAAATTTGCAAAATGACAATTTATTGGCATTAAAAATTTGCTGTCCTGATATCGATTTCTTGTAAGAATACATATTAAAAGATATTAGGAGTAATGGTTTTTTTACATAAATTACGTTACATAAATAATTGCATATTTTTATTTTATCGATGGAATGAAAATCAGTAGGTGAAAGTCGTAATGACATTAATCATCTAAACGCGGGAAGCAATAAATCGCGTTTTACATCTTTTAACCATCACAAATTAAGAAAACTGAGATAGGCGTTCGCAGCGGTACAGAGCGATAAACCATGATTCACAGATGACTGAACAGATTAAGTGGAGTAAATCTGGTGTATTTATATCTAATTGCAACACGAGAGTCATTACAACGGACGATGTTATAAGAAAGTCGATATTCGCGCAGGTCTTGAATTTTATCCCCGATCAAGTTTAACGAGTTAAGCGTGAAAAATCATTTTAGCGCATCCTCGTCGTCGGAATGTACACTGAAAACAAATTCTTGGTAAACTTGTGAGATGCATTTAGTATACTTTCTTTTGAAGTATTTGATTGTTATTACCGATTATAATAATAATAACAAAACATTTTGTAATAATTATAAACATTTGTAATAATTATAAAAGAGCAAATTTTGTTTAGTTGAGGCAACTAAATTATGTAATACTTACTATACGTTTAGTTGAAACTATTTCACCAAGCTTGGTGAAGTAGAAAGTATACTAAATGCATCTCACAAGTTTACCAAGAATTTTTTTTTCAGTGTAGTTTCATCGTGATCGTTTTTGGTCCCACGCGTGATTTTAGATCGGCGGGCGCAGCGTCGATCGCTGCAAAACCTCTTCGAAGAAAAGGCGCTCTATAAACGTCACACCGCTCGCCGTATCACGGCAGGATTTCCGTCGCAGAGATGATGACTTCCGCGAAATAAGCTCCCCGTGGCGAGCATCCTAGATTAGCGGGTCGAGTCGCAAAAATTCGCGACGTCGGCGATTTAATTCCCGCGCGGCGCGGCGGCGGGACGGCGTGGAAGAAACGATCTCTCGACGGAGATTAATCGAGCGCGTCGATCGGACGGACGGGACGCAGCGCGCGGATGTAACACGCGCTGCCGGCCGGCGCGGATTATTCGGACGAGGACGACGGGCGGAGGGCTTATCTCGCGGCTGTCGTCATATCGCGGACTCGGGGTTACGGCGAGAGGTTACGTCTTCTTTTTTTCCGCGCTTTTTACGCTCTCGCTTTATCGGACGGACCCTCGCTACCCGATAGCGGTGGCCGGCGGCACACGGAGACGTCTCTTCTCTTCACGTCACCTCGCTCTCCTCCCCCTGTCCCTCCAGCCGCGCCTTCGATCGCGCCTTCGTCGATTTATCTAATCGGACTTGGCCGGTCGCGTGGTGCGTTAAACGTGCTCGACGACGCGCGCCTTATCTTCGGGATCGAGAAAATCCGGAGATGCTTCTCGCGCGTAGTTTTTACGTAATCCTCGGCGATCGGCA
The DNA here is from genome assembly GCA_003063805.1 of Aphaenogaster ashmeadi. NCBI lineage: Eukaryota > Metazoa > Arthropoda > Insecta > Hymenoptera > Formicidae > Aphaenogaster > Aphaenogaster ashmeadi. The sequence goes on along the minus strand of NJRQ01000212.1, from coordinate 114,736 downwards.
CCGGATAACAGCACTTGTCCAGAGAGAGAGAGAATAGAGTCGCCCGTAAAAAAAAATTCCAGCTAGTCGTACGCTCCTTTTTTGTCGCTCTTTTTTTTATAATTTATGTAACGATGGATATATGAAATATGTGTACGTTATGTAGACGTTACGCACATCTGCATTAAATAATCGTTAACTGAGAATTGTAATTACTAATTACTAGAAAATATATATGGAAATACGATGGAAGTATTGTTATAATTGTGTGATGGTATTACGTGCCGCTTTTGTTACCGTCGAGAATTTAATCACTCGTCGATAATTGAATAAAGATCACTGATGGTATTTGAATTTCTCATTCAATTAAAAACTGATGAAGATTTTAATAGATTGATGTAGAATACTTATCTTTTTATCCGTTTCTAATTTTTATTTTATCTACTAAGTAAATCCATTTTGATCTATTGAGTAAATGTGTTTTAATGTACAATGTTCAAAGAAAGCTTTGAGAGTAATTAAATTTAGGAAATTTCCAAAGTAAACCGCAATTTTATGATTACAGCGAGTTAATTTCCAGTTAACTAATCGTATAATGATGAGAAATGAGATTCATTACAAGTGACTCGCCGTAATAGAGATAGCTTTTATTATAATCAAACCATAATCGCGTCGAATACACATATAAAAACAAATCTAACTGATTTAATTGAACTTTTTTAAAGAGAAATTGACATGTTTATTACGGAGATAATTACGAGAGCTACTATGAAACTCATCAGAATTCGTTACTGAAATACACGAAAGACATCTTAATTGAATCAGGAGCTTATCTTAATCATGACAATATAAGTTGCTAATAACAAGATTAGCAATTTCATTAGATACTGTACCATGTTATAAAGTATCGTTTAAAAAGCTAGATTACTCACAAAAATACGTCAGCCGTTAATTAACAGAAAATACAGTGTTGGTAATGTCAAGAATAGCAACTCAAGCAAAGAGTATTTGATTAAATTTAACGCTTCTTATTGCGGGAGGAATAAAAATTAGATATCTGGAATCAGATGTATATCTGAAGACATCTACATTATTATTCCGACTTTCACTCTTCCACAGTTCAACCGATTAACAAGAAGCGATTATCCTAATTTGCTGTGCGAATCGTTCTATGAAGCGGTTCTGGAGCCAGAGAATTCTGGAATTGGTTTAGACAGAAATTGATGTCATTGTTGGACTAACGAAAACACAAAACTACCAATAGATCGTGACAAAGCCGGAAATCGCCGCGCGTTCTCATTTGAAAATCTCGAGGATAATAAGCGCGTGCATACTGGCTGGCAAACGGGACAACCTGGCTCATTATCCGCTTCCGCTTGCAAAGAATCGATTAATCATGCATATTAAAGAGGATTTTACACGGTTCGCTGTTGATGATACTCCCGTATCATATTTTTATCCATTGTCAAAAGTAGATTCTGATATATCTGATAGTTATATCTCATGATTTTATAATAATTATTTCTAGGTAGAGGTAGAGAAACATACACATAGTATTTTATGTAATTTGAGACGAATTTTACTTTCATAGACTACCAACCTGAGGGGTATAATTACAAATATACTTATTGAAAATTGGAAGGTCGCGAGAAATAATGACTTTCTGAAAATTGACTATGTACAAGATTTTACCATTAACTTCCGAAGAGATATTTTTTGTATAGAATACGTGATCGTAATTATGAATACAATTTTATGAAGAGTGTTACGTTATTGCTTGATTTGCATAGCAGTTTCACTTTGCTTTAATTTGTCTTTTACTTATAACTCACACGATCTAACCGGGATTATGACCAGTGGCAAGCAAGTGTAAATACGTCTTGAAGTGCACACGTGTATGCGTGCGCGTTCTTCCTCGTGCGCAAGTGGACTTGGCTCGATTAGTCGTCACTGATTCTTGTGCCATCGATGCCCACCTACGATCTACGTCTCGTTTCTCTGTTCGCAGCCTGTCAGTGAGTGGACGTCGCTAAACGTAGTTGAATGGATGTCAGCCCTAAATCTGTACCGCTATGCGGACGTCTTCAAGTCGAAGGACATCAAAGGCAGCGATCTGCCTCATCTGGATCGGGAAAAGCTCATGGTAAGCCGATCATTTTAATTAGTCATTAGCATACCGGTCGTCCATATATCTCGGGATTAAAGCAGCCAATGCGCTATTCAGAGAACCGCCTCGAACGAAGGAGCTTCAAATGTGGGACATTCGTGATTGCCATCCGTGTATTAAATTATTATAATCAAGAAAATTTTTCTTTTATTAGCAAATCACACTCTTCATTCTGCTTTTACTGTAATACAGTAATCCTGATAATAACAAGCAGATTATAATAATTTAATTTAATGAATAGTAGGCACTTAAATGGAGTAGGCCATACCGTCGAACCATTATAACGTACTCTACTTAACTTCGCTTTTTTTTTTACAAGATCAGTGTACCGATTTGGAAGCAATGTGCGATGTATAATATTAACTAAAAATGCGATATACCCATAAAGGCTAAATATAAGTTACTGAAATTCACCAATTAAGGCAACCCATAAAAAGAAACCCCGAGCAAAGACTAAACGGGATGTTTTTGCTTTCTAATATCTTTTATCCATATTCCGCCAATTGCAACGGAATGGTGAGACGAAATCGATTCCTATGGTGGCCCTGTATTGATCTCAAAACAGTTTTCGATTTAATGAGCGATAATGCACTGTCCTCATTCGCGGCAGTTATTACTTTATTATGAAATCTTTCTCGAATTTACCGACGACTCTAAAAGCGGCGGTTTTGCTAATGATAGCCGGCTATTTTCTTCTTGATCGGTTAATTAATCCTTTCCCATTAATCGGCCACGGTTTAGAGAAATGCGACTGTTAGATGCTTATTAAAACTAATTAGCAGTAAGAATTAATGTACCATACCGAGCTACTGCGCAAAGAGATTGTGTGGAAGACTGTTTATTTATCTTATTATCGAATCGGAGAGATTTCTGTTCGGAGAAACTGTTCGGCGAATCAAGCGATCTAATGGGGCGGTGTTCGATTTTTGCGACGAGCACAACGATCGCGAAACGCACACTCACGAGGTAGAGCTGTGCAAAAAAATGCAAATTTTAAGTTTCTTGCATTGTCGTGTCTCATTTGATTGAAATTTAATTCTGCGACAAACAATCGTCAGCAACTTGCTCTGAGCTATATTCCTACTTTTAGAATGCGCACATATTCAAATTCTTCATGTTTAAATTCGATATATATTGCTGGCATGCAAGCTCAAACTCGCACGTGGTATATTTGACCGAATATCCGCCTTATGACCGATAAATTCTCAGTTATTTATTCTGCGTTATAAATTCTTTTTTGATTTTTGGAAGGATGCGAAGTTGTCTTAAGACATTTTATATTATTATTTCAATGTATATTGCCACATTCCAAAATTAAGTAACTCTACTTGAGCTGTCTAAAAATAGGATAAAATTCGCTAATATTTTTCTTTCGACTTCTACATCTCTTAGGTATCTATAAATGCGTTGGAACGCAGTGTTATACGAATCTCACTCTAGTTTCATACGAATTTTTATACGAAAACCTGCCATTAGCTTCAAGTCCTGAAATAAAAAAATGGTAGAACGAAATCTTTTATTGCAAGTGGTAAAATCTTGCGATGTCTTTTCTTTTTTTTTTTGCTGAATCATCAGTCCTTGGTCTTCGCTCGTTTCGGCGACGCATCGGGAGCGAAGGCGGAATCGCGCGATCGAAAATTCTTCGGCTAGTGCTCGGCAGAGACGATGACCTCGAGTCGAGAGTATCTGGACGACGTTTTCCTTGGCCCGTTGACCTTGTAATTGCCCTGTAGCGTCTGCTGGTGCGCCACAGTTGAGTCTTTATCGAATCCCCCTCTCGACATATCTCTCTCTCGTCCACCCGTTCTGCGCCGATTTTTCTTTATCGTCGATCACGAGCGACTCCGGAGCTTTCGGGCGCTTTCGGCTCGGCGATTTTCTTCTTCTCGTCGCCGCGCGACGAAGAAGACTCCTTGCGCGCCCGGTCTATCTTCGCAGCGTTACACGCTTATTGTAAAAAAATCTAGCACGCAAAATCGATACGTTGTATATACGGCGGGAGGGTAAAAGGGAGCTTGATTTAATGAGATCTCTTTTATCGGTGCGGCGCGGCGCGTCACTCCGTGCGATGCACTTATCGCGCTTTTTATTAACTTCTTAATAGTCACGATTTGACGAGAGGTCTTTATTAAAGCAAGGTTGGTTGACACGATTTTTGTACACGTGTCGCGCGATCCTGTTACCACGCGTCTATCCTAATTCCGACGCAGTCGCGACGATTTTCGTATCGCTATCAGCGCGAAACATAATGGTTTAAAATTACCACATAATGCGAGCGCATAACGCATGAAAACGCAAAATGTGTAATTTACCGTGTTGCGAAGTGTCGCGATAATTCGTTATCCTTGCGTTTTCGGTATTTCGACATAAGTAACGATATATTTATTATCGCATTCGTTATTATTATTCTGTATATCGCAATGGAAAATTTCGTGACATAAAAAACAGTTTTTTTATACGGAAATAATGATTTTGTCGAAGTATCTAAAAATTTGGCCAGATATAGATCTGAAAATAATTTTATTAGACCATCAAAAGTAATTATACAAAACGCGATGTAGTAGTATGTAGTGATGTATCGATGTTTCATAAATCGTATCTATGTATTGTAAATCGGTCGATGAAGTCGGCTCTCGCGTCGGAGTTTGATCTTCACTATAGGATCCCCTTAAGTAATGTTTTAAGATGCTAAATACGATTCTGTGATTGGTTTCTCACATCGTCAGACTGTACTTAAGACGATCTTAAATATAAGAACAGACTATGAATACCGGCCATAGTCGACAGCCGCGAAATGGTCACATATGCCACAACAATAGCTGTAATGTAAAGTTTGGCATGTGGCATAATGCGCAGGAAGAAAGAGCCGAAAGACGAATATATGGAAATCGATACGTACACGGAAAGAACGATTTTGCTAAAGTATCTAAAAATTTAGCTAGATACAGATTTAAAAATAATTTAATTAAACCATCAAAAATAACTATGTAGGATGCTCAAGCATGATGATAATGCTACCAAAAGTTTTGATATTCTAGCAACTATTTTGGGCGTCTTACATAATTATTTTGATGGTCTAACACAATTATTTTCAAATCTGTATCTGGCCAAATTCTTAGATATTTCAGCAAAATCATTATTTCCGTATACAAACTCTTTGTGTTAAAAGAATGCCGACGCAAAATAATGTGAGATTAAAAATTGTCAAAGTTTGCCTTAATAATTATATTTGTTATAAAGAACTGTCGATTACAAAGAGTTAAAAATTATTTTTAACCATAAAGGATAAGATATGAAACGTACATCTTATGATTGATAACGCGTTGAAACAATATTAGATAAATATTGCAGTCGTGAAAGCGTAGCCTTTAATATCGCTGACGTGCAACATAAAACGAAATGTTAACGGAATATATCGTGAAAACAATTTCATTAAGAGCGATTTTTTATATCCGCTGCCACGATGAAAATGCGCACATATATTACCAAGATGTAAGTATAAATGCTACGAAATGCATGCAATTCTATGAAACACAATGCAAAGGCACTTTTCCCTGCGTTGCGATACGCAGTTTTTTATACCCGGTGACCAGAGAATTTGTTCATAATGATTCAGTGGCGTAGCTGGGATTATTGCATTGCTATGCAAATCTTGAGTGTTAATCTCATTAAATTGCCTTCCTACATCGCTATTAGGATACACGTTTTAGGTAACGTCGAATTTAAGTTCTTACAAAATAAATATTTGCGACAGTACAAACGTGTTGTCAATACAATTAAAAAATTAAAATATTTGGTTTGGTTTTCAAAAATATTAAAAGTTCAGTCTACACGGAAAGAACGGTTTTGCTAAAGTATCTAAAAATTTAGCTTAATACAGATCTGAAAATAGTTATATTGAAACATCAAAATAATTATATAGAACCCTCAAGCATAATGATAATGCTGCAAAAAAATTTTGACATTTTAGCAACCAGCTTGAGCATCCTACATAATTATCTTGATGGTCCAATAAAATTATTTTCAGATCCGCATCTGGCTAAGTTTTTAGATACTTCGACAAAACCGTTCTTCCCGTGCAGTGTTAAAGCGGAACGCAATGTAACACAATCTCATCTTTCGACGTATATTCCGGTATTTTTAAGATATCAGGAAAGAGAAGGAGGCCGATAATAGCGAGCTAAACTCCTCTTTTATTCCCGCCGTGCGGTAGCTACGCCGTTGTAATGATCACATCGTGCATGCGTTTTCCCCGCGCGTTACCACGCGCCGCATTATCATAATTATGCGAGAGGCCCGCGCGGAGTAACGGGTCGAGACGGATAATCGAATTACACCGGTCGGCCGTATTGGCCCAAGTTCTCGCACCGATGTTCGCCGTGGGAAAACGGGCGTTTCTTCGAACTGTAATTATGCCCGCGTTTTCCACGGCGGCGGCGGCGGCGGCGCGCGGCAGTAATTGCGCTCGTTCGCTCACGCGGGCGTATAATAAAAGCGACTTGAATTGCAAAAATCCGCAGTGGAGTCACGCTTGAAAATCGGGACGCGGGATAAGAGTAAATTGGGGTACGTTAATTAGAGACACCGAATTGCCCGTCTACCGACAGATAATTGTGCGTTGCCGGGTCGTCGTAGAGAAACTATAAGTGTCGCATCCGGGGTTCGTTTGCCTCCATCATTATTGCCGGCATTTTGGATTGATCTTCAACGGCCAGAAGGAACTCCTCTAAAGCCCGTATCACACTACAGACTCCTGACTCTGACTCGACTACTGACTCGGGCTCCCGACTATCATTCAACCAATCACAGCATGGCACCGGCCGACTCTGACTGCCGACTCGAAAATAGGAATCACTCTATTGATCGACTCTAAGTCGAGAGCCCGAGTCAGTAGTCGAGTCAGAGTCAAGAGTCTGTAGTGTGATACGGGCTTTATTCGCTTCGACGCGCTGTCTTCGGTTTGGAAATGGAATCGCTGTCAAGTTTCACGCTACTCAATAAGTCGTGTCTCTTATTCCCCGAGGAGACTGTCGACTATTAACCCTTTGCGGCACGGTGGCATTGTACAGTGCCACCTTTTTATATTCGCTTTTTTACCTTTTTTTACATACTTTCTAATGTATTATGATGATTGTAAATACATTTTTCGGTTACTAGGACATCAAATATTATGTAAAAAATCTCGTTAAAATTTTATTTTTCACGTAGTGGATGTTATAAATAAACAGTGATGAATGGGAAGGAAAAATGTATGCTTCAAAGGGTTAACAAGTGGTACCATGACCCACTAAAGTGGGACAGAAATCCAAAAAGGGGACTAGAAGAAGAAGAAGTTTCACACACTTTCATGGGAATGAGGAGTATCTCGGATAAATTAAGAAATTTTTTTTCGATCGCCATGGTTTCCGATTCGATCTTCCTCAAATCAGGGATCCTCGCGAATTCAGCCTCGGCACGTTTCTCGCAGGGCAAGAGTGCGCGCCTCGCCAAGGCTACTTCGAGCATAAATCGCGTATTATCATACTAATTGACTCGTAAATCGACACTGGATGTTCTTTTAGTGCGAGAAATCGTTTGAGTCTCGGCTTGTCCTTCGGGCAGATTTTCCCGCTACGAACGCGCGACGGGACGATAGAAGAACGTGTCTCCCTTAATTTTTTCACCGCGGTTCTAGAAGCGTCTCGGGTATTTACCGTTGCTTTTCCGAGGGACTCTTTTCAATTCGGTTTTACGAAGAATTTATTTCACGTCAGACACACATCAGTTAGGAACTCCCATTACCGAGGAATTATTTTATTGAAGTGACTTACAGCGGACCTTTCTAAAATAAAATCCGTCTCTCACAGTGCTCCTCGACGTTTTGTTTGCGCGAGAAATAAACGGGGGATGCAAAGTGCGCTCGTGTATCCGCGAGTACCCCGGGCGAATTCTCTCCCTGTCGCGTAAGCGGCGAATTCTTCCCGAGCGTTTCTTGGCACTTGGAATAAAATAACGAGCGCGTCAAATTTTATCGCCGCGTTCTCGCACGGCCGCGTAATATATCGATCACTTTACTTTTGCCGGTTTGTCGCCGCTAATAATAGCGTTTGGCCCACTGCGCGCCGTGGCGCCGGCCGGCCGAAATAGCGCGCCATCGCGCGAGAACGCGAGCGAGCGAGCGCGCGCGCGCGCGCGCGCGCACAGCCGAATAATTCGAAAAAGAAGCCAGCTGCCGGAAGTGCTCTCTCCGTGATACCGGATTTATTTTTCTTGCGGCACAGAGACAATTTACGTAAAATGAAATCGCGCTCGCGTCTATTTTTCGCTCGACCTTTCTCTTCGAATCTCCCTTTTACGCGGCTTCCTCTTTTCACTCTTTGGAGAGGAGCCACGTCTTTTATCAAAGGGTCGACTGTTTGCGTGGCACGAGTAACAGAGGATTCGCGGCGTAACGTAACGTTTAAATTTTACGTTAATGCCTTACACTATACTTCCGTAGGAATTTACATCTAAAGAGTGCGCGCGCTTTCCCACTTTTCCGATTACCTTTTAATCTGCACGTTCCTTAAACGAGATTCCGCTAAATTCCGAATCAAGTCAAATTACTGGGAGTGAAAAACGCAATTTCCTCGGCCAGTCGCGTCGACGAGACGTTTAAAAACAATGCTGCTCGAGTCAAGTCTCGCGCCACCGCTCGTAAACGTTGTAGCGCGAACGCGGGGAATTTAAATTGGACGCGAGCGCGGAAAGAAAGCTGTGGTCAAGTGATTCAGCGGGGCAATATTAATAGAGGACTTCCTGGAATTATATTGTGCACGCGCATCGACATTGGATCTCGGTCGATGTGGGTCGATTAAGATAACGTGATTAACGCGCGGCTAATCGCGCGACGATTATCTCATCAAGCGCGCCCAGTAGCAAATATGCAATTCACTGACGTATATCATTCTGCATCGCGCGAAGGTTGCGCGGACATTTTTACTCTCGCCTCTATAATCGAGCGGCTTGTTAACACATTTGACGAGTTCTTAGCACGTTTGCACGTTCCGCGAGAAGTAGGCGCTAGGAGAAACGTAGAAATACGGAATTTCAATCGTTTCGCTTCGTACGACGTATATGGGAGTTACGTTTCACTTGCAATTATAATTACAGTTTATATAAACTGTTCTATAATTATCAATTTGTTTCAACTATAATTATACTTTTTTTGAATTATCCGTTTTGAAATCGATGCCCCGTCAGGGGTTATTTAATGACGAATGTAATTGCAGAGCAACGTACATTGAAAAAAATTCTTGGTAAACTTGTGAGATGCATTTAGTAATACTTTTTTTTGAAGTATTTGATTATTATTACCGATTATAATAATAATAACAAAACATTTTGTAATAATTATAAAAGAGTAAATTTTGTTTAGTTGAGCAACTAAATTATGTAATACTTATTATACGTTTAGTTGAAACTATTTCACCAAGGTGCTTGGTAACATTAACTAAGCCTGGATTTTTATAACCAAGCCTTTCTTTCTCAGTGTATATATATATATATATATATATATATATATATATATATATATAAATTTCTATCATGTTTTTAGAGGGGGAGATTACTTAAAATTTATGTATCCTTTCTACACTGAAAAAAAATTCTTGGTAAACCTGTGAGATGCATTTAATATACTTTTGAAGTATTCGATTGTTATTACCTATTATAATAATAATAACAAAACATTTTGTAATAATTATAAACATTTGTAATAATTATAAAAGAGCAAATTTTGTTTAGTCGAGCCAACTAAATTATGTAATACTTATTATACGTTTAGTTGAAACTATTTCACCAAGGTGCTTGGTAACGTTAACCAAGCCTTTCTTTCAGTGTATACCGATATTCATCCGCATTTTGAGTATTTAATTTTGCATCAGCGAAACTGTTTCTTTTTCGCTTTCATTTTCCCCTCTGATTCCCCTTATTATCCGAAATACGCGAAACAGCACCGTTGATCAGCTACCGTCGGCATTCCACAAGTGGCATTCCCGAACAATCAAAGATACCAATTCGAGCCATTAACACGACGTACAGATTATATATCTCGCAATAGAGATACGGATTCACGAGCGAAGCGAATGACAAAAGCCTTTCGGGCTCTCTCGAAGGTCTCCATTACGCGGATGCGACCCGCATCGCAAACTCTCGCGAACCGCGGGGTGCATTATACCTCTCCTCGCGAGCGCCGGTGCAAGTATTGTGCAGCAGTGCACACCCGACACCTGTTGCCTTGGCCGTGCTCTAGGGAAAACGAGATGCCTGCTGGGAGAGAGAACGCGAAGAAAGAGAGCGAGCGAGAGGGTCGTAACGACGCGTATAAATTACGATCGCCCGTTCGGCGTGTGTTCACCCCTTTTACGAGCGCGGTGCTCCCGACTCCTCAACGTCCCCCTTGACTGATTTACCGCTGCGGTACCCGCGAATTATCTCTCCCCTTTTCGCTCTTTTTGCGATATCGCCACTCTTAGAGGGAGTATTTTCCGCGGCTTCGTCCGCGAAAAGGGAGGCGGCACGCTGTAATTTATAACGCGAGCGATCGCGAACGATCTCCGCGGGGCCGGACTCAGAAAGCCTGAAACTCGCAGTAAATTTGTTGAACAGGTCATATACCAATACTGGATACTAACTTAAAGACGCGTAAAAAACGTGTGGCGTACATAATAATATAATTATGGAATAAAATGCAGAGTGTATTTCACGGTGCGCAATACCGATTAAATTTTTATAATCAACGATGAAAGAACACTTCCTTAGGGTGCGTTTCCACTGAGCGCGTTACGCGTCGCGTCAACCGTAGTTACACTGATAGAAAAATTTATGATATTTGTGACTATAATTAAATTGTA
>NJRQ01000212.1:59033-69340 GCA_003063805.1 Aphaenogaster ashmeadi | reverse complement strand
CCACCAGACACACAGGAGCACCTTGTGGCCGTGGATGTTGTATACACTGTATACACATATACAGGGTGTATTTGAAATAAGTGCAGATTTTTTGTGAGATGATAGAGGGGATATAGACGAACATTTTTTGTTAATAAATACATGGTCTGCGACGCGTCGCTACCCCGCTATGTGATGCCAAAGTTACGCGTAGAAGGCTTGTCTTGCAGTAATTTAAATGTAGGATAAGCAACCTTAAAAAAACAAAATAGTTACTAACAAAACTTATTACAGTACGCTGGTATCGTTATTTATCCGTGATCCGGATTACTTTCTCCCAGCCTAATATTTTCATTCTTTGGAGTGAGATTTCACTCCAAGAAATTTAGAGAGAACGCGTCGTTTCTTCCTATAAAACTTGCATATGTTTTGATATGTATTAATGTCAATTTAGATTGAATCAAGATTTGCATAATTTCATCGTGACCATATTGTACCTAATATGATCATTTTAGGCTTTTAAGGGTTAAACGTGATCATTCAGAAGTTGAAAGATGATCGCTTCCTCGTTGCTCGAAATTCCCGATCGCTTCTCATGTGAACACCGTTCGCGATTCCAATAAGGGACGCGTGCTGCGATTCGCATAAACGGCGCCGGCGTCTTTTTTTTGCGATACGCTGAATTACGATAGTGATATTATAATATAGTCGAGCGAAATTCACGTAAAACCACGAGGCGTCTTTATACCATTTTATAGTAACCGAAAAACTGGCCGCGAGAATCCCGCAAGTCTATTTTCCCGGGAAGGGAAATTTAAAAATTGTTCTTTGGAACATTATCAAATATCAGACATATTAACTTGTAACATGTCTGACTGTAACATGTATTTCAAGTTTCCTCAAGTCATTAAAGAATGGATCCGCTCGATTCTCGTGGCTAAATCTTCGGGTTTAATCGCGAAGATGGACCGGATATCTCCGTTGTCCTTTCTCGATCGCGTTCCGCAGCGGATCGCGACGAAGTTTCCTCTGTGAGAGAGAGAGAGCTTTTTTTATACATTAGATTTCAGACGTTACGCCAAGAAGATTTGTGAGAAAGGATATATATATATGTATATATATCTATATATTGTCTGTGATTTTTTTCGGATTGTCTGTGAGCGAAGGGAGAAAAGTTATCGCGTTTGTCGTTTCTGATCGCTTTTGTCCTTAATTTCTCATCTTCGTCTTTCTTTCCTTCCTTTCCTATACTCTTTTTCTTTCCTCGAATGTCCTTTATTTTTCGCCAAAACTTCAATGTACGCCTTCGCGATCAACGCGTCGAGTCGATCTTTCTCGCTGTCGCGATCTGTCTTTAGCTCTGAACAGTCTCAAAAATAGCGGCGATGAGAGGAAAGATCAGAACGCAACGAGAATTGAGAATGATGAATGAAAAGTAAGAAGTAAAATTGTCAGTAACGCGAAAAAACCTAGTACGAGAGAAAGATCAATTGATGAATTACAATCGAACGATGCTAGTCTTTATTCTGAAACGTGAACAATGTTCGTGTAATGAGAATCGGACACAGGAAACGTCTATTTCTATTGTTTGTCGTTGTGCGTCAGTCGAGTATTTATCCGTCGTCATTATTCTCTTACATTTCTTTCTTCTTTATGCTAATCGTTTTCTCTGTTGCATCCTGATCTGAACCACCGAAACGAAATAAAAAGACGTACGGATGCGTGCCTGAGAAATCTCACGTTTACAGAGCGGTCGGTAAATGGCGAGAGTGTATCGGGAACGTTTCACGTACAGCAAGATCGGTGGGTTCTTCAAGTTCCTCTCGTGCCACCGTAACCGAACAGAGAGCTATGAAACGCAAATCGACAGATTCGATCTGAATAGATAAATCAAATAAATGTCGAAATCAGTGAGAATTAAATTAATTTCCTATTCAACGTCTGATTCGTCTTTCAATCTAATCTATTCGGTAAGGAATCGTTTAGATTAAAAGCGTGAGTCAAGTTTGGGAAAAAGTATTTCATCAAACATGCCCGAACAGAAGTCGACTTTTATCACGCATCTGGCGCTAAACGTGATTGTCCGATTATTCATCATTGAGTACGTTTACACGGCAACGTTAATCCGATTTAGTAACCTGAAATGATCATGTGTCAACGAGTGACAAGTACTAGTTAGGTATAAAAGAGGAATTAATGATGAATAAATCCTTACGTGTAATCGAACATCACTTTTAAGGAGTTATAACTATGATTGTTACTAAACCGGATTAACGTTGCCGTGTAAACGTACTCATTCATGTCGAAAATCGGACGACCATCTACGGCGCCTCTTAGATGTGTTGTTAACGAAGAATGCGAATGTGAAGTATTCCGTTTCGAGACGCGATTTACACTAATTTTAGATTATGTGGAGTGCATGTATGAGAGTGCGTGTGAACGCGATGCTTCTCATCGTCACGCGTTTATCTCTTCCGCGACTATCTACGATGTATCGTGCGACGAAAAAGGCGAACGAGCGAGGAAGATCGGCGAGGCGTCTCCCTCTTCATTCTGAAGAAAAGCGCAGAGCGGCGAATGTCGCGCGAGAGAAAAACGTTAGTCGGTGAACGAAAAGGCTCTCGTTTGCTCATTTCGAACGTTTCGGATTACGTAGGCTTAGGTAGTTTAAGATTTTTTATACAGACGAAGAAAAGGTATGTGTGAGAGAGAGCGAGAGAGAGAGGGAGAGGAGAGCAAGCGGCCTGGCTCCGCTACCACGTGATTGTCCAATTCGTCGTCCGTCGTCGTCTCGTTTCATTCTCCTCCGATTCCTCGGATGTCCTCGCGTTTTTTCCGTCGTGCCGTTCTCCTCTTCGAGGCCTTGTTCGCTTTTTATTATTTTATACCGTTTCGTATTTTGCGCTCTCCGAAGAGCAGGACGGCGACGACGATGACCTCTCGTACCCCAAGAAATGGGCGGTCACATACGATTTCCTGGGGTATGAGCTCTCGTGATTGTCGGACCGTTAATTTTTGCCGCAAGGCAAACGCCGTGCGTCACTGATCGAACCTTTCGTATGATGGGCAGTAGTGAGACAGTAGTGAGAACCTGTCGAGTTCTATTGGAACGAGTTGAGGCAGTTCGTGATTTTTTTTTCTCGTGGGAGTTAATCTTCCGGCGCAAGAGAAAGTACGGAGGGAACGAATCGACGACGACGGACGACTCTTTTATAGTGTTAAGGACGAGTTATACAAATATTGTGACCGACGAGTACGACTCGCGATCCTCTCGAAAATCTCCTGGTGATAATATTACATTTGTTACTTTACATTAATAATAAATAATTATGATTAACGATATACAATTGTTATTAAATAACAAGTAGATGTAATATATTATGTATATTATATCTGTTTATTTTTATGATATTTTAATGAGAAATGAATTTAGGAGACGAAAATCCTCCGATTTTCTAAATTTTATGCAGACAAAAACTTATGTAAAACGCAGCCATACATTCGAATGTAAAATTTAGTATTTTATATTTTCGAATGCACTCTAATGTAATATCTTTACGGAAGTAATGTTTTAAAAATCAGAAATGGTTTTATAACAACAAAATATGATTAGAATTAGAATTATGAAGAATTTTCATAAGATAATAAGATATTTTTTTTATCTTTTTATTTCTTTTTTTTTTTAAGAGCTTTAATTTGAATTTGAATATCTCTATTAGTGTTTTGTTATTCTTTCTATAATTTATAATAAATTGCGGGCGTAGAGCAAATTTTGCGATGCGGAAGGCAAAATGCGAATTGATTAAAAAAGAGAATGTATCATCCAGCCATTTGTCTCGAAATCTACCATGAGTCGTACTCGTCGATTTGCTTTCCCAGTGGGAAAAGATCACATTTATACAGGTGCGCGCGGCGCACAGCATGAATTCACACGTACACAACACACTCACGGAATAGATACACATGCGAGATAAATAAACGAAGCTATATAAATAAATATATATATATATATAAATATTATATAGATGCGATACGTTGTGCGTCGAGAAATATATATGGTGCAGATATGAGAGAAAGAGAGAAAAGAGAGGAAAACGAAAAAAATATATATATATTCGAGTATATATCTATATATATTTTTACTTACTTTCAAAGCAAACCTTTAATTGATTATTTATAATATATACGTGCGTACATATACATACATATATATTATGTATACACATACATATATTATATAAATATGGTGAAGCGTCGTGTTGTATTAATCGCGCGTCTCCGCGAGCCTCGTCGATCGCGAGTCCCTTCGAGGAGGCTCTCGGGCGAGCGTGTCGAACAGGCATACACACGTGCGATCCCGCGATCCTGATACCCACGGGATGCGAAGTGTCGATCGATTGTGTCGAGTCAAGTCAAGTCGAGTCGAGTCGAGTCAAGTCAAGTCGAGAGTAAGCGTAAGATTGAAGGATCAATGCGACTCGAAGTAACACGACCGTCTCGAGATTGTGCAAATTGGCTTTTTAATATTTTTGATAGACTTAGATCGATTGTGCGCGTAATAATTTTTATCCTAAATTGCGAGCGATCGAGCTTGATGTATTTTTCTTAAATTCGCGCGAATTGCGTGCTTCGCCTTATAGAAATGTATTTGGGATAGAGGAATGCGCGATATTTTTTCATCAAATTTCATGAAATATTTACCGTGTTCTTTCTCTGATGTGTGCGCGAGGAAGTTTCGCCGAAATTCATTTCGTCTAAAATGGAGTATCATGACGTACTATTTTTTTTCACCGAAAATGAAAAATTTCTTTCTACGAACTTGTCTGGCAAAAATCTCGCAATATTTTCTTATCAAACTCTTGTTTCTTCATCAAATCTCTTTCACGCGATATTTCTTCATCGCTTGTGGCTTCTTGCACGTGCGAAGAAATCCTGCGGTCATTCATTTTCCAAATGGCACAAATTCACAACGAAGTTTTTTGACACGTTTATCCAGTGCTAATTCACTATTAACACTACGTAAATTAATCAAAGTCCGTTTTTTAGAAGATCATATAGTGTCGGTAAAAAATCTGAAATTGCATATTAAAAAAATAAAGAATAAGTAAAAGCAAGCTTTTATCTGAGATAAAAATTTTGCAAACGAATGAATTGCAATTCTTAAAATGATTTTCCACGTTTTGTTAACTAAATATCGAATCATGTTACTGAAACTTAATGTTGAAAATTTTTTGTAAGATAAACGTTTATAGTCTTTTCAATATTTTACATGAATTATAAATAAAATCCAGAGATTTTCCATCGATACTATATATTAAAATAACACTTCTTCGGACAACAGACATGTCTTCAATGAGCTTTCGGACGATCTCAAATATTTCGAGAATGAAAGTGACGCCGAAGCGTCTTAAAAGAATCTTGCCGTTCGTAGCACAAAAAAATCGCGTGTGCGTGCCTATCAATGATCATGAAAGGCGATTGGCGGATCGTAATCATAAACGCAAACAAGCCGCTATTGAACTAAAAAGATTCAGATAAGTTTCATCTTCTCGCCCTCATGGCCCCATCTCTGGTAATGGCTGTTGTTTTCGAAAAGAAGAGAAATTTGATTGATGCTTTCAGTTAAAAATTCATTTTTTAATGTTATATTTTGTGTATAAATATAAGAATTTCACATGCGGCTGTTCGGAAGCCACGCTAAGTCATTGTACCCAAACGTCAAAATCTAAATTCATTGAAACTGTAGAAATTTCAATCAATCGCAATTTGCACTAATAAACACTATGAGGAAAAGGAACTGGCTACGTCAAGAAGGGAACACATGTGTTCCCTTCTTCCAGATGTATTTCGATCGCGGAATAAGGGTGACTCAAGAGTATTTTCTTTCCACTATTTTTTTTTCTTGTGAAAGCCGGACGCGGAGGCGGCGTCGTTCTATGATATCCGAGCCGATTGCTCTTTTGTACAAAGAACGAAAAAAGAGAAGAAGACGAGAGTGAGAGAGTGGTACTTCAGTGGCGTGAATGTTTTCGGCAGGACCGGTCCGTGAAGAATGCTACATCGAGCTACGTCTCGATGGTAGCATGATGCAATAATAGTTAGGTGCAACAAGGATGTGTCTGGTGGTTAAAATTTCAAGCGGACGAAAATTTTAATAGTGATGGATTATGTATATTTCGGAGGATACCGCGGAAAAAAGCCCGTTTTGATATTAACGAGCGTTTTATCTGATCATACTTAACTATTATTGCACGTATGTGCGATGTCGACCTGAATTCGTCGGGTCGACCTTGCGTAACATCGACGCGACCTATATCGCGTCGATTTGAGGAAATTAATCGGAGTTGCGTACAATTTGAGGGAATTATCGACCATTATCGTCGGAGCGACGCGACGATACGAATATGTGCGTGAGCCTGGCCTTTTGGTACGTACCCGATGCTCGGGAACGAGTAAATAAAAGGACGCGATCGTGAGAGAATCGCGATTTAATGAAGGAAGGGCTGGCCCTAAAAACGAGCGTGTGTGAGACCACGTGGAGGAACGTCGACCAACGCGGTTTTGCGCGTTGCATTGTGATCTCCAAGAATTAACAGCAGTAGCGATAAAGTGAGAGAGTAATAGAAAAGAAAAAGAAAACGAAAAGAGAGTGAATGGAAATAAACTTTGCCTTAGCTTTTGTACAAGCAAACGAATATGAGGGATTACTGACGAGAAGGGAGAAGGAGGCAGCCGGATGGGCGCGAAACTTCACGACAGGCTGACATAATTGATTCTGACGATAAAACGGTGATGAGAATTGATGAATCTAATAAGCTGTTGTAGTGCGTGTGAGTGAGAGGGAGTGAGAGATAGCCTTGCAGCAAGAGAGAGACAGAAAAAGAGATACGATGATAATCAAATTGTGTATGAATTGTGCGTATTTGCATGCGACGGCACGATTATACAGTAATAAAATTCTCTCGCGTTGGTCCAGCGCCGATACGGGAGCATTTTTTCAGAGGATTGATATAAAGATAAAAATTTAAAAAGAGAGAGAGAGAGAGAGAGAGAGAGAGAGAGAGAGAGAGAGAGAGAGAGAGATGCACAGCAACGTAGAGAAATTGAGTTAACCGACGCGAAGCCGCTATAAATTGATGTAATCATTGTAGATCTAACGATTGAAACCGCAAAATGAGCACTAATCGAACGATTTGATATAATTGATTAATTATACACTCTCACTATACAATTAGCGATACATAATTAACATAATGTAATTAATTGATTATATAAAATCGCTCTCATCGATATTCGTCTCCTCATAATCATCCGGCCGGATGATCTCGCGGGACCGATCGATCGTAACGTGCGAATGGGAAATGGGCGTTTGCTGCAAGGCAATAATAATCGATCATTAATCAATGCGGATGCCGGTGCGAAGGAGGATCATACCGGGTGCGAAAGTTGTAAGGGAGCACGGAGACGTGGGCGTAAAAAAGCAAAAGTTGTCGACATAATATTACATTATTAACGAATGTATGCTGTCTCACTGTGATAAAAACTTTTGTTTTTGCATGTAAAAATATGTACTACTATTATATTGCCATAAGCGCGCGCGCGCGCGCGTGCAAGAGAGAGAGAGAGAGAGAGAGAGAGAGAGAGAGAGAGAGAGAGAGTGTGTGTGTGTGTATTTGAGAGAGAAAGAGAGAGAGTGTATGTTACATTTTAAAGTAGTACGCGCATATGGATATACATATATCGATGCATATATACGATCACGAATCGATCTGGATATCTGTATATCTGATACGCGTACGCACACATATACACATATATACGTACATATATACATATACATACACATACACATACACACATGAATGTACAGAGACACAAGTATATTGTGATCGAGCGTGCACACGTAGACAGATGCATGCGATTACGGAGAATGCGAACCTTTTATTATTGCGCACGCCATGTATTCATACGCTGATGAAGGACAAATTATTATCGTAATTACCACTAATATAGTATCGAACACCGTAGGATACCGTTCGCCGATCAGTGCAGCCGAGATTTCGCTCATTCTCGATCCTCGCGGAATTCGGCACACTCGGACAATCCTTTTGTATCTTTTATCACTCACACACACTTACCCGTTCATACAATCACACATACACACACAAAACATACACACACGTACATTGATCCGCGAAGAGGTTTTGCGGTTTTAGCTTCGTTAGCAATAATTCGATTGTCGTGACGCTGTTGGTATCTTTCGGAAATTCATCATTTTCACGTGCTTTTTTTCGCGGAATATGCGATCAATCAGGATTAATCGAAGAGACCGAGCTTACAAATTGTTCTCTCGTCCTAGGAAACGTCCATTCTTGCGATTACCTCGACTGTCAATTTTCACATTTTGTCCAGGATCTCGTAGTCAGACGATTCGTCCAGCCTCGCATCAAGATTTACGATTAAGGGAGACAAATAAATCGTGTGTATAGCGCTTTCTCGCGAAGCGATCTTTCTCAACGAAAGTGAGACGAGCAGCGCGATCGTTAGCTTCGTCTCTTCGATTACCACCGCGAGATTAATTTTATCGGGAATCGTGGATCATTGATGTGTCGTGCTACGCAGAAATGTACGGAAGAACGTAAGTGACGGGAAATCTCTACGATTAAATTATGTACACTCTTTCTTTACTTATTTAACACCTTTAAGAAGCTGAGGGAAACCATTTTCAGTATATTCTAAAGAAATGAAAATATAAAAATTATACATATTACAGTTGTTTTAATTATTTTGCAAATTAGGAAAATCGATGAATCGAAGATTTTTAATAGACGATTTGGGAAAAGAGAAACGCGAGAGCAATCTTTAATTTCGAATATCAGTTATTCCTTATTTTGTGAAATAAGTGAAGAGGAAGTGTATAATCGAGCGAAATTTGATTTGCGAACTCGAGATCTCGAATAGATCCTCGATCGCGATCGAAAGGAGCGCGCGAAGCTGATAACTGGTGAGATTGCCCTTTGGGCGCGTGATGGTGTAATGAACGTTTACTCGCTTTTTTGCGCAACGGTCATCTTCATACTGTATCGTTTATTTGCTAGGACTACCATGTAAAATCATTTATATTTGCATATGATTAATATGTTTTACTTGTAAGCTCGTGGTGTCGCTTTATTATCCTTTTGAAAGCCATACTATCACCCGTCAACTTTCCCTTCAATTTCATCTTCGATTTGACTACTAAGGAAAGTCATACTGCGGCATATAAATGAAATATCGTTTGTGTGATATATAGTAATACATAAAAAAAAAGAAGCTAAATGTTGATTACTCTTTCGACGTAATTATAAATGCAGCAGCAGTATTTTTTAAAAAAATATACAGATTCCATTTTCTCTCTCCGGTAACGGATCACACTCGTGAGTTTTCTCGAGTTGATCCTCGGGCTCCGCGAACGAGTTTCTCTCGGGGGATTAAACATGATTCACTGCTCGAAAGAGAGCGAGCCGGGCACCGTACCGAGTACGCCGCGCGTATAATCAATAAACGCGAATTCTTTCGTCCGGATCGATCTATCGGGCGGTACACACTTGACGAGCGCTACAGCGCTCCCGGCGACTCGCGCTAATGCCAGAGGCAGCCGAGCATAGAGCCGCTTTGAAAGTGAGATTAATCGTGCGAGACCTATCCTTACGTTGTGAGTCATAAGGATCTCGCAATTATAACGTCATAATTGAATTACAAGGAAGGCGCCCGCGAGGGCGCACCCGGCCACGCGTATGTACGCCGAAAGCGTGATTTATCATTCATTCCGGCTCCGGAGCCGGTTCCGGGACGCTCCGCTCCTTTGTCAAATGGAATTCTATCGGAGAGATCAGATAAACGCAGCATAAACATTTTATTTTTTCAAGCAACGAACTGCTCGGTTCGTTGCTTGAATCGAATAGGTTTCCCTTATCAAAGATTAAATTTGCAATTCAATAATCAAGACGTTGTAATTAGGAAGTGGCAACAAATGGTAGCTCATAAATAATAAATGATTCGAATAAAATATTGTTAAAAATTAAAAGAACAATTCCTAGATTCAGTACATTAAAAATCACGAAATGAAAGAAGGCTGATGAGCCAAGCAGGTTTGTTAATACACATGCATATATTACCATTAAACGATATGGATTGATAACAAATACATACGTTTCGACCTTAAATGTGGTCATCCTCAGTGCGCAGATAGAATTAAAATAATAATATAAATAAATAAACACCTTAAGGATGTATTGGATCTATCTTCAAAATAGTACAAAGTCGATAAAAATTTGTGAAATTGTTCT
>NJRQ01000211.1:338237-352768 GCA_003063805.1 Aphaenogaster ashmeadi | reverse complement strand
GAGATCCTCTAGTAGAGAGATGCGACAACTGGTCATGTGACCTATGCCAGCCAATCACGGAAATACATCCATCTTCGTCTGAGAAATATGTCGCATCTGTTTTTCGCATTGACGTCGCAATGGAAAATGAGCAAATTTTATGCCAGTCAATCACGGAAAGCTGAGTTGGCGCATCTCTCTACTAGAGGATCTCTAGATGCGACACATTTGTCAGACAAAGATGTAAAATGTGTTTACATCTTTGTCTGAGAAATACGTCGCATCTAGGTTGGGATTACGTGCACCGATCGTATTCAAATTCGAGAAGGAATACGCCATCTGATACCCAGATTACCCAGTCGCGCTCAGGGGGCCTATTACGGTTTTCGGGATTGAGTGAAAATTACGAAAGTGAGCGATTTCGATCGGTGCATGTAATCCCAAAGGTAAAAACAGACAGGATGCGTCAAGAGTCAAGCAGCGAGTAACAACCAATCATCGAGGCGATATTTTCTACGCCACTGTAAATATCGCCTCGTTGATTGGTTTGCTGCCCGCTACTTGACGCTTGACGCGTCCTGATGTCTGTTTCTACCTCAACCATGTTCTGCATTGGCGTCGCAATGTAAAAATCCATACATTTTGGGCCAGCCAATCACGGAAAGGCTGGTCACATGACACGTTAGCGCCTCTCTCTCCTAGAGGCTCTCTAGGCGCAAAAGTCATGGCAAGCTCGGCATAAGGATAGGTGTTTTTAAGGCTGGGTCTACAATAGGTGTTGTAAACTTGAAGCCCTAAAGCCTTGTGTCCACGATGCTAAAACTTGGTCCAAGTTCTCAGTTCGAAAAACATGTAGCTAATAAAATTGCCGCTTTTCCGTAAAAGCTGCAAATTGATTGGTTACAAATTTCTCGGTCCGAGAACTTAAACCAAGTTCTAGCATCGTGGACACAAGGCTTTAGGCCCAGTTCCACAATCTCCAGTTAACGTAACCGGCCGGTTATTCCATTGGAATTGACCAGTCGCATTTGTTAATTTTGTTTAACGACAAATGCGATTGGTCAATTCCAATGAATAACCGGCCGATTAAGTTAACTGGAGATTGTGGAACTGGGCCTTAAAGACCACAGCCTGCCAATCGGATGCAAGAGCTCACTGGTCAATTCTATATCAAATTGACGCAAAGTCAGAAAGCGCAGTATATACATATATACCATATATATTATGTAATACTCCTATATTGCTAGCTTCGTGAGTGGAGCGAGCGCCAAGAAAGAGAGATAGATATAGTGAGCATACCGGACTTTTGATTGTTTTGCGCAAGCGCAGCGACGGTTCATTTGAAAAAAATCAATTACATATATGACAGAAACAACGCGACGCAACTGACATTGCCAACGCATGCGCATAACGTCCGATAATTGTGGAAGCGAGAGAGCGAGATATTTCTGCACCGTAATGTTTTCACCCGAAATTAGCAAAGACTAGCAATATAGGAGTATTACATATATGATATATACATATACTTCATATTCGATGTAGAATTAGCCGAAAACAATAGAAATTTTATAGAAATATTTGCAATTGTTTAATTAACATAAAAACAATTATGATAAAGTCGAAAATGACAAAAATATCAACCAGTATTTGACATCAACGCATTGACGTCAAATCGACGTCGTTTTGACTAATTATTTCTGGCTAGGATGCGCGAAAAAACTGGTCCGTCTAACACTGCTACCCAGCCATTGAAGGCAAGGTTGTGGGATCTAACTAATTGTAAGCTTGACAGTGAGATTATAATAAATGTTTGAACTGTTTACCGTTCATATTCTGATAATGAGTTATTCGATGGTAAAATTTAATTTGCCTTCTTTTAAGCAGAAAACCGTTCTAGGCATCGACACACGACGAAACCTGGTAAAAAATTTTTCATATATTTTTCATATATGATTATATATATAAAAAATTTTATGTATGGACATATTTCATACATAATTATATATGTTTATATATAAGTTTATATATGTTTATATCTGTTTTTATATATGTTTATATCTGTTTGTATATGTTTATATATGTTTATATATATGAAAAATTTTTCACCGGAAAAATAAGAAATTTTCTCGAAAAAATGATTTGGACCTCATTGGGTCCAAAAGGGACATCGGAGTCCGAAGGTCCGGGATCCAAATGTTAATCGGCTATATCAGATATAAAAACGTGTCCTGAACCTAAATCCGTGATAAAAAATATAGGTCCGTACTTAAAAAAATCGACTTGGGCCTTCCCAGGCCCAAGATCTAGTTAACCAATCAGATAGCGCTTTCGATACTTAAAAACTTTTGTACTTAGCATTTTCCTCTAAAACCTATTCCTTTCGAGATATTTTAGGGTCCTGGTGCTAATGGCTGAAGACTAACTTTTAAGCCTCATAACTTGAAAAGTTTTTAATAAAAAATAACTTTATTATAGCGTTTTGAAAAGCTCTCGGAGTCAGCTACAAAAATATGCAATAAAAATGGGAGTTTTCATTAAAACATTTCAAAGTGATTTTTACGCGACCTTAACAACACTATTCAAGGTCACACTAATATTGCCATGTAATGCGTTACTTGAAACCCTACAACTTTTATTTCAAATATTTTTTTATAAAACTTATATTTTTCGAGATATTCCAGGATCCCGGTACTTTTTTCGCACCCTGTATAATATATATTATATTTGACTTTCACTGAATTTTAGAACCCAATATTTAGATCGAGGTTTATTCAGTTTGTACGATGTACAATAATGAACGCGATTAGATATTTTTAAAGATAGCGGTAATCAAGTTACGTTTTTACTGCCGATCCGTAAAAATGCTAGTCATGCGTTCGCATTCTATAACCCTCTCATGCAAAGGAATATGTCATTATCATTTACTTATAATTTAAATATCATACGTTCCTTAACTTTGAAAAAGTTTCATAAATTATATTTTCTTTATTTATCATATCTTGAAGTAAAAGATCTAAAACAAAAGAGACTACTAGTTTCAAATTAGCATATTTTGCTTTTTTGTTCTTCTGTCTGCTAAACTTATTGAAATTTTGTAGAAGCTTTGCTTAGAAGATCTTAATTCCCAGATAGCACATTGGTGAATAGAAGTTCGTAGAGAAAATTCATTTTTTAAAGATTACTTATAGAATTAGAAGAATGAATATCTGAAGAATTCTTAATGAATTATACATAATCAAATTCATGTCAAAATACATGTCAAATTCATGTCATGAACTTTTTCAGAAGTTTATTATGATGAATACTTCGCGATTCAAGAAATGGAATACTTCAAGAATTCGTGAGGCATTTCAAATACCTGATGGAAAAATTTTGCCGAAAAATTCGTTGAAAGTTTACTGAAAATTTTGCTGAAATTATTCTACGCTTTGGAACACTTCAGCGAAATTTCAGCATAATTTCAACAAAATTTAATTAAATTCGAAACAAAATTGCATGTTTTTAATGAATATTTTTATCGAAATTGATTCAAATTCGATGAAAACATTCAAAAATATGCAATTGGTTTAATAAAAAATTTTAGCCGATTTTTCATTATGATAATTCTGATTATACAATAACAATGATTATACAAGAACATCAACATTCAACTAACAAAAAACCAGCAATTTGGAGATTAATAACAATTACCTAGCATGACTAGTAGTAATAACATTTATTTGTATGCCTTTTGGCTTTACAAATCTATCATGACTAGTATAATTTATGCGAAAATACAAGATTTGTGTATAATGTTAAAATTTCGAATATTATTAAGTATTATTTTATGAGAGAGAATTATATATATAATGAAAACATTAGAATATCTAGCTTGAACGGGTTATTTGGTAGAAAATCATTTTCAGAGAAATTTTAGAAAATTTTCGAAAAAAGTTCAATTCAATTTCAACGACTTTTCACTACTTTTGCTAAAAATATCATTTTCAGCGAAATTGCAGTAAAATTTCAGCGAATTTTCAGCAATTTTGACTTTCAGCGAAACTTCTGCGAAATTACAGCAAAATTTTTCCACCCGGGTCTTGTTGCAGTTAAGTTTGCGTTTTTCTGTAATATTTTGCATGCATGTAATATTACGTGTATACTATCTAGTGTAGAAAATCTATAGTTTACATTATATATAGAACGAAACATTTTTAATAAAATTTAATTCTTAAGAAGTGATTGTATATTAAATGTATTTTTCCAGCCGACACAAGATATTCTAGCAATATTGCTACAATATTGCTGTGTTCTGTGTCTAGGTTAATTATATTGATCATTTTATTTAGGGAAGAACCATTATTTTGAAGTACTCTCTTTATTTTCAAAGACTATCCCTCATGAATCGCTAAAGTATATATCTATTTATATAGAATGATTCTATATGAATACTCGAAGAAGTTCTCTCAAGAATTCTAATCATGGTGCATTAACTTCTCGCGAGGTATATTCTTATTGTATTCTTCTTTGAATTCCTGAAGCATTACATTCAGAAAGAAGGATACTTAAAAAATATATTTTAATATTAAACTTATTATATTTTAATTTTAAACTTAAAAAATAGTTTAGGAATTCTTTGTGCTATTTGGGAAGTAGTATATTAAGATCTGTATTATTTTTAACTGTTATATGTATTTTGGAAGGTGAATCTTCATATAAATTCCAAACGTATGAGAAGATTATTAAATTTGTAACGATATTAAGTAAACATAATTTGATATAACATTATCGATCTATATTAATTTTGGATTTAGAACGACTCATAGTCAGGACATGAGAGCGCGAAATTCGATTAATCGCGCTTAAGTAAGAATTAAGGGGCTCAATGCAGGAATGATGTTAATACATAATTTGGTATAAGGTCCATTTTAGATGTAACTTCATATTGCAACCCTACTGAAAATCCTTATTCTCAATTATGATATCAATTATGATCTCAATAAAAATTTGTATTCTCAATTGTGAACTCAATAAAAATTTTATTCTCAATTGTGATCTCAATAAAAATTTTTCAGTAGGGAAGTGGACCTTATATTGTGAATTTTTATCCAATTTTTGTACCGAAATCGTCAATCGAAACCGAAGTGATGAAATGCGCGCTTGCTTCGATCGAGATCATTTCCGTGTTACCATTACATCGTATATATTCGCTGTTGTTGTTAGCGATGCAGGTTTTGTTTTCTGGTAGGACCGTCGTTGCTGTTTGCGCAAGTGGCATGCCTAAGCAACCTGCTCGTACTCGGCCTTATTGATATTACTAGCTAGGCAGCACGCTAGGAAAATACCTACTAATGGGAAAAAGGCCACGCCGATCGCCGTACCGGCCACCAGACCGATGTTGCTATTTATGAAGTCCAGTACGAGACTGTAGCATCCCTGAGGAAAAAAATTGTAAAGAATTGTAGAAACCGGAAGAAACAAGAATCGAAAAGAATCAGATGGTGAAAAAGAGCGTAGATTTGACTCCTATTTCCTACATCAGTTTTTTCTTTTTCTATCTTTTTTACTCATTACTCCTCTTTTAACTTCTATTGCGTTCATTGCGCTTCTTTTAGCTTCTATTGCAGAATATAACTGTTAATTACCATAATCACTGAGCAATTCTTGAAAACCTTGCTTAACACGTTATCTGCTCAGCGAATTTTGTATATCTTATCTAAGCCATAATAGAATTTTCATTATCATAAGCACATAATGTTAAAATATTGTGTAATATGATTAAATATAAGACTATATCTTCACGGTAGTTGAATTGCATATTTTACATTGTTATCTAGTTATTCACGTCATTCAAAATTTTATATTAATAAATGACATTTATTTTTTACAACCGTTTTAAAAAATTTCTGTCATTAGTGACTATCAGGATGTTATCACGGATGACCCACCATGACAGTCAACATGTTAATAATATGCCATTTTGTATTTTATATCCTGGTGTGATAAGTAAGAAAGCTGTCTTGCAAGAATTTAAGGAGGTTGCCCAGTGAGAAATGACACCTCGATCGACATCGAATCGACGTCGATTCAATGTCGAAAACAATATTTCAACATAGAATCGACGTCGATTAGACGTCGATCGAGGTGTCATTTCTCACTGGGTTGGCTACTCAACTAAAAATGATAAGAATTAGTTCAAATTTATGGAGGATATTCGTCTATGGGAATCTGCCATCCATGCAAAATTTAAAGTGAATGGTCTGCATAGTTGTCGAGTAATTAATTATTGAAGTTATACTCTTATACACGGGCGACATAGCAAAAATTGTATAACTTTTTTTTCGTTATTATTTTCCATCATTATAAATGAGAATAATGTAGAATCAAATGTAGAGACATGTGATGCAAATAAAAATTTGTGAAAATTGAACAAACTTGAATATAAAATTATTAAATAAACTAACATATTTTATTAAACCAACCATGCAGACCATTGACTTTAAATTTTGCATATGGATGGCAGATTCCCATAGACGAATATCCTCCATAAATTTGAACTAATTCTTAGCATTTTTATATTATTGTATATTTGTAATTTGTATAGTTAATAAATAATTTATTTTCGCCCCAATAACGGCGTTGGCTCACATTGGCTTACTTCCATATTATTCTTGATTTTATATCCAAGAGCCTTATTATCATTAATTTTAGTTATCATTTTTAGTTGAGTAGCCAACCTCCTTAAGTAATCAAGAAATAGAAAATGTATTGCCATATACCTCAATATAAATTTCTTCTGTGTCCTGCGTATCGCATTTATCCTGGGGCACCTTGCAGCAGGACAAGGGAATGTCCTTCGGTGGATCCAGATTCAGCCAATCGGCATATCCGCGATTACCGCAGCAATGTAGCTGTAATTAATTAATTACTCTGGTAAAAAATTTCCTTGAAATTCTTGAAATAATTTTTCAGAATTTCTATATAAATTTTATAATTTCTTTAGAAAATTTTAAATTTTTATTGGGACACTTCGGAAATTTTCACTTTTCTTAAATACTGAGAAAATGTGAAAAGGTATGAAAAAGTCTACATCTTTTCTGAAAAATTCTTTATATATGTGAATTCTGAAATACTTTAAGATTTCTCATTCTATAATTTTTCAAAGAAAATTTATAAAATTTGATGAAGTTTAATGTATTTTTTAAAAATCTTTATAAATTTAAAACGTGAAAAATTCTTATAAAAATACAAGATATGAGAATTTTTTTCGTTAGGGTAAGTTTTTCAAGTACGCAGCTGTGTATCATGGAAAAACGAGCAAGTTTCCATTTCTATTTTACTTCGTCCTCCTGTATATTAAAATGCGATCGATTATCTGACCTCCAATCAGTTCGAACAATCGACGTTCAATTGATAGAACAATTGGGATAATCGAATGCGAATGGAACACCGCGTGAAAGAATACTCACATTCGATTGCATAGTATCGATGTGACTGCTCTTGGAACGATCCTGTCCGTAGGCTGCCATGCTCTCGTTCAGACCTTGATCGAATCCCTCGTTCAAGCTTGTGCGATAAGCGTAAACCGACGCGCCCGCGCCGAGTTCCAGCAATGCCACGACAGCCAAGAACGCACCGTACTTCGAAAAGAAGAGAGGAATTACTTCTTGTAATCGTAATGCCACGTGAGAAATCTCTATTAGAGTTTCTCTTCAAGATATCTACTACAAAATTACTGTATAAATTTTGGAAGATTGTTTATACGAGCAATAACGAAATCATTCTGATTGGTTAGCCCTGTCGGGTACATACAAACCCCATGGGGCTAACCATGTTTTCCGTCCTACATGGGACGGCACCTTTAGATGATTCCAAGTATCGCAAGAATTGTGACTATGTATATATCCACAGTATAATTTGTTAATATAATATCACAGTCGCGCGGCGAGCACCATTTTTCTCTCATTGTCAGTTGAGAAATAAGCTACTCTCCCCTAATGTAATGATATCGTATCAAGTATCGGCTTGTAACTTCATCCTACCGTTCCCGGGGGACCTAACGTCCACTTTAATTCACGACCTATGATTCACGATGGAATTCTATTTATAATCTTACATAGCGCGCATGTGCGGGCACGTAGACACACGTACATATGTCTATTCCCACACAGCACGCTTTATCCTGAGGATATCCCAGAGTGATCCAGATGTCCAATTGGACATAATGCGATCCCATGGAGATCCTACGGTTATTGAGATATATAATTGGACATAATGCGATCCCTCGGATATCTAGTGGATATCGCAATATCGTGTGCTGTGTGGGTTCCGACATGTATTCTGTATATCCTGATTCTTCGCGCGTATCATCTGCGCACGTATCATGAAATCGTAACGGAACTTTATCTCGAATACTCGTTGCGAATAAACTCTAAAATAGATGGAGTGTTTACCAAATACAATAGAGCAGGATGACCGCGTGCGGTGCAGCAACAGGCGAGGACTGCTGCAACCGCCAACACTGCGCCTAAGCACGCGAGTGCTAACAGAGCGGCCCCGCTGCCTTGTACGCTCAT
The DNA here is from genome assembly GCA_003063805.1 of Aphaenogaster ashmeadi. Classification (NCBI taxonomy): domain Eukaryota; kingdom Metazoa; phylum Arthropoda; class Insecta; order Hymenoptera; family Formicidae; genus Aphaenogaster; species Aphaenogaster ashmeadi. Next base: position 344,234 of record NJRQ01000211.1, on the reverse strand, counting down.
GTTCATATAATCCCGCAGCTGGATGCGCATCCATATGCCGATGCATAGCATCAGAACCCCAGACGCCTGTAAACAAGCATACGGCATTAATAAGACCACTCATCGAATGGCGTATTAATCGTGAAGTAATTCGATTGAATTGTCTTTAAAAAAATTGTGAGAATTTATATGTATATATATATATATATATATATATTGCTCATTTGCTACGACGACATATCTCAAAAGTTGTTTTTGAGTTGTTTGCAAAAAAGAACTGGAATTTGGAGTTCTTATTATAGATAGAATAACATAACTGAGCTTCTAAAATTAAAAAGAGGAATGAGAAAAGAGACTTTTGCATGAAGAGTGTCATGAGTCAAATAGGGTTGCTTTCATTTTTATAATAGATGAGAATTCAATACACTGACAATGAATGCAGAACTAATGATACTTTCATTTCTCTACAATCAGTTATTACACCAAAATCGCATTTAAAAATGATATTTTAATAATTCAAAACATTTAAACTTATTTTCTGGAAAACATTGTTATGTCATTGTTGTAACAAATGAGCGATATGTATATGTATATGTGTATATACATACATATATATATATATATATATATATATATATAATATATAAGCAAATAATTATGACTGTGCCATTGTTTTTAATAAAAATCTATGTTTTTGGCAAATATATCCTAATAAAATTAAGACAAATTTTCTTCATGGTACATCTCTATACTGGAGCATGATAATATATGGATAATATATGACTAATAATATATGAATAATATATGAACGCAGAATAATATATGAATGTAATGTTTGAAAATGCAATAGCTTAGGAATACATGTTAGTTTAAAGAGTAGGATGGTGTCGAAGAATTATTATGAATTATTTAGTAACCATCGGGTGACAATTACCACTTGGTAACAATCACATTTTTAGAAGTAATGGTCACTAATGTTAAAAGCGACAACAATCATGTATGTACTCACATATTTATGAACGTGCGGTTTGCAGATAAGCCATGAAATTAATGCGCTTGAAAATTCTGGATTGATTCAAAGGTTCAAGGATAAATACAGATGGTAGAAATGTACAGAACATCATATAGTTCTCACCAAATTAAATTTTAAAAAATTTGTACATTTCCGTGACGTACTACAATTTTTTAAAATTCCGTATTCTTAAATATATCCTAGATTTCTAAACATTTTGAGTTTCTAATGTTGTAATAATATTATTATATTTTAGAACTTTGAGTTATCTGCATGGATATCACATTCAAGGTCACATTCACCCATTGCCATATGTTTATCGCCTTGTACTCATTCTCCAGCTATTCGACCTGATTTTAATTGGGAAGTTTAAAGACATTGTCAATACGTCATTATTGTACATATTTCCCCGTGGAATAGGCACATTCAATCAGTATCCAACCAGTATTATAACGCGGTAATCAATTGCGCAACAGTTGTGTAGGACCAGGATGCGTGATAAGAAGTTTCCGTGATCATTACGCGGACGATGTTGGAGTCTCGGAGATCTTGGCTTACCCAGAAAATGAAATTGAAGAGCATCAACAGAGTCTTCATGCAGGTCATCGTGGCCACGGTCTCCAGTCGCTTGCTCATCTTGAGACGTGATTTGCCTTCCTTTCCTTTATTCGTTTGCGACGAAACCCTCCCGGTACGGGGTATGGGTTATTACGCACTACCAGGTCTCACTTGGTCAACGAGCGGAGGTCGCGCGATCGATTTGCGAATTTACTTACGTGTTGCGTGCGTGGCTGCCCCTCTCTCAACTGGTGCATGCGCGCTACCCCGCGAGAATGCTATGGCGATGGTGGGAACTTCCCTTATCGGAACCATTATCTCATGTAACGGGAGCAAGTGTACCGCGGACATCGCAGACGTCAAACGAAAGTTCGTCGTAAAGGCGTTCTTTCCTAAGAGACGTTCCCTTTAGAATGAATGCTATGGTGACAGTCCCCTTTATTGGAATAACCGCTGATGAACCAGCGAGTACATCACAGATGACATGAATATCCGATGAATAGCCTAGAAAGGCTTTGCGAGGTTCTTTAATATCTCGCTGATGTCTTTTGGAGTTTTACATTAAAAGATTGAGAACATGATGAGGGTAGGATTTTTTTATCAGAATAACTTCCGATGTGTATTAATAATTGGAAAATGACACAAATAGTAGTGTGATAAAAACATAAGGGCGGAGCCAGACTATGCGCGTTTTACGCGAATATTTGTGATTCGAGTCATGTCATCCTTGTTGTTTATCAAATGATAAACAAGGATGAACGATGCTCGAATCACGAATATTCGCGTAAAGCGCGCATAGTCTGGCCGCGCCCTAAAGCATAGCGTTTTATAGGAAAAATTTTCTCTCTCATTCTCTCCTCTTCTCTCTTTACCTATTGATAGAAATCTCTCTCTTTCTCGCTTTAGATTTATTTTTTATATTTTTACATTTGAGATCAAAAGATAATTGAATTAGTAAATAAAAATTACAAACAAAGAGCTGCTATATTGTTAAATATACAAAGTGTTAACAGCGCCCACGATTTTTAATTATTTACAATAATTGAACAAAAAGTTATAAATAAAATTAATTACTTTTCACTGGCAATAAAATGTAATAATAAAAAGTTTCATAATATATTTTTTAAAATTATTAATAGTCTTGTTGACTTTTGTAAATAAATAATCCTAAACACAATTTTTCTTAAATAATATGATTTCTTTAGTCATTTTGAAAAATATTAAGGCAAGAAATTTAAAAAATCAATAATTTATGAGATACTTCTGATACTTTACATTTATAACTGTTATGTTTATATTCTGTACACAACCATTATTAAAAAATTTGCTCTACAGAATTAGAGATCATCGTATTTGACATCATATCATCATATGTTTTACTTACGCAAAGTTCTTCATCGACGATCGGTAACATGTACTCTTCATTTAACCCTTTTCTCATCCAGTAAAACATATACATATCTCAGCATGTTTAAGAAATGATGTCTCTAATAAATATTAAGTCATTGAAGTTAAATAGGACTTATTTGAAAGAGGATTGCTTAAGTTTTAATAAAAAAATATTGTGATAAATACAAAATATAAAAAACTATTTGTAGTAAAAATTTCCGAAATTTCGCAGAGTAACCATAAAAGGTTTAATATGATGCACAATGTTATCTTCGCATGGTGATTATTCAAAGACTTTGATAATATAAATTTCTGATGATTTTTATTATCGTATATAAAGATAGATACGTGAACTTCTCGAATTAACCTCTTGTATTTCAACAGTAGAGATATAACGGTGTTATTGATTAGTATTTGCGGATATGCGGTATAAATTAGAGAGAGAACTTTTATACCTTATCATGTAATTCTTATCAATATACGTTTTGTTATATTTTTAATTTTGTATTTGTTATAAGTTAAATTTTGTTATAAGTAAAATTTTATTACAAGTTAAATTTTGTTACAAGTTAAATCTACGTTTTGCCACTCTGGGAACGTCTTAATACAATCTTTTATTATAATTTGATGATGTTTTATTTTTGAAATATTGGAGATCCATTTTACATTTAAACATTATTTTTGATATTCAACGACTTTAAAAACGCAAGAAAAATTTATTAGAATTAGAAAATATTTTATTTTTTTGATCCACTATTTTAAATTGTTAAGTTCTGATTCTGTTTTCGTATATTTACTCTAACAGCGCACTTAGATTCTAAGAATGTTCGGAGGATATCGCTAAAGTATAGGATATTATAAGGATGTTTTCAATATATTAAGTATATTCTTATAGTACATTCTATGAATGTACGGAATATATATTATGTGCTGTTAGGGTAGCGAACCCAAAGATCTTTAAAGATAATTAAACTTGATATGTTTATCTAAAAAATATTGGATATATATAGAAGGTTAACAAAATATTCAAGAAGATGCAGAATTTTGTGCGGATAAAATTAATAGAAAGAACATAAAGAAAAACTAAACACATTTCGCTTCAATATTAGAAAATAAACACATCTATTTCGATCGACAAAGCATACTGATATAAGCTGCCATTGTATTTTGTAAAATTTGGCGATTTATTGGTCAAAACGCTTACGCGTTTATACACAAATTTTTCCGCTCGACGAGTTTTACTTTTATTGATCCTTCGGAGAGTTGCTGGCAACGTCAAAGTTGTTTGTGTAATTCAAAAAAACTCCCGGCCAAACGACATTGTTTTCGTCGACGATTGGCGATCTCTGCAGGTTCTTGAACGATCGTTTTTCGGAACGAGAGAAACTTGTTCGTTCTCTCCTGATTCTTCGACCTGTCCTCCCGATCTTCCTTATCCATCTTATCTTTAGAAATTATCCAAAAATATCACATTGTTGTTCTCCGTCTGCCTCCCGTCTTTTTCACGATTGTCCTGATCAGTCGAATGAGAGAGCCGTTCGTCTCTTTCTCGATTATCTATCAGATTCAAGTCAAGTTTGGACAGATCCACGTTTGGCCAGATGTTTTGCGTAACTCTGTCCTCTTCCTGTTCAGCAATAGTATCTGAAATATTGTTAGTCTCTTCTAATTTAGAAATCGGATTAGTAAGCGAACTGGCGTCCCACTCAACTAGCTCCTCGCTGTTGATGGAGTCACTGTCCTGATTCTGATCTTGGTCTCCCTTGTCGCTTCTAATATCACCGATTGTCTTGAAATAGATGCTGTGGTCGTACCGGTATGTTTCTAGGCAATTGCTATCCAGTTTGCTGTTCGATTGGTAATTGAAGGTGCCACAGCAATTAATCTTGATCTCCTCCGGACGCGATTTCCATCTGGACCGTTTAAGACTGTGGAATCGCGGCGGGGTTTCGTCAGAAAGTGCGTTCCAGGATTCTTGCATCGTCTGCCGATTCTTGAACCACCTAATTTATTTTTGCTTATATTAAAAACATCTCTTTTTTATACGTATTATATTTTATTTGTATATAGTCGTTCATGCTCTATTTATACTTCTCAATCCTTATGAGATTTTCTCAATAATGGAAATTAATGAACGTTTCTCTCTTTTCCCTCTCTTTCCCTCCCTCCTCTCTCTCTTTCTCTCTCTCTCTCTCTCTCTCTCTCACCTCTGCGATCGAAGACGATTGTAACCACGCACAAAAGCCGCCCATCTCTCGATTCTCTGGAAAACGTACTCCGTTTCCTCGCTCCACCACTCTGACAGACCTTTTTGAACCATCGTCTCCCTGTTCTCCGCCACGGTGGTCATTCTGATGTTGCAAACAAGGAAAAGAGTTATATGATTTAGAGCTGTTAATTGATGTCTGAAGGAACGATCAGTAACTCTACTTCTAGCTTTAATAGCGATTTGGCTCAATAGGTAAACCGGGCGTGATTTATAACATTCGCAGGAAGCACCTCAAACGCGGAAGCCATTGATAATCGTGGCCGTGACCTCGCATGATGGTGCAACGTTTTCACCGCGTTAGTCGCTTGGAAACACATCGCGAAAAATTATGTCGAAATGCACCGCCTCGACATAAATACCTATGACAAAATAGACTAATATTATTTATGTTTTCTTATAGTTTCAGTAATAGCAATATTTCAATTCGTAGAATAAAAATCAGATATGAAAATTAATCACACCTATGAGAATGTGCAAAACAAGAATCAAAGTTAGTTGAAATTAAATGAAAAATGAAATAAAATTTTATTATCTATTTAAAAAAATATTTTTGAAAGCTTTTTTATGTTCACTTACTTGTTTTAAGGGAGATAAACACTGTGACGGCCGAAAAAAGGTCTTTTTTGTAAATTTTTTGTGACGCCTATAAAGCAGATAGATAAATAAATGTTTTTGCATTAAATTAGTCATCTTTTGAACTGTTGACAAATATTTTCTTATTTGATGAAATACATTTTTATTTTAGTATAAAATGTAGTAGGCTCTGCAAGCTCCATCGGTCCTGCACCTG
>NJRQ01000211.1:294777-319924 GCA_003063805.1 Aphaenogaster ashmeadi | reverse complement strand
CGAGAAATACGAGAACTCCGTGTCCATCTGGTGGTGGTGCCGCGTACTGCTCGTGGATATTACATGGACATACAAACTTATCCATTTTGGGATTTTCTATAGTGTCCATAAATGTATATCCTATGGATATCTTTATAAGGTCCATGGACATCTCGACAAGAAATGGACACAAAACGGATGTCCATAGGATATTCTGTGCTGTCTGGAATGCTATCGAAAGAATCGCAACTATTTTATTCAGGGCAAATTAGATAGATTAGCAAACAAGAATGCATGATTTGAATTTTTTAATTTAAATTTTTATGTAATGGAAGTCTAACATTTTAGGCCCAGTTCCACAATCTCCAGTCGGTTATTCTATTGGAATTGACCAATCGCATTTGTCGTTAAGCAAAATTAACAAATGCGATTGGTCAATTCCAATGGAATAACCGGCCGGTTAAGTTAACTGGAGATTGTGGAACTGGGCCTTATGCCCATTTCCACCAATGTAGATTAACTTTAACTTACTCTTTATCTTTTTCTAGTTCTAAGAATTAGAAAGAGATAAAGAGTAACTTAACCCGAGATTAAAGTTAATCTACATTGATGTAAATGGACATTAGAGATTCAATTTGTGTAATTTAACCTAAAAGAAAAATCGATATTGTTTAACTGGAAATAAAAGCGTGATGTTTTTAGGCCATTTCCATGTCAATTTACGCGCTTTTAAGCCCAAAGGGAGCTGTCCCATGACAGTCGGAAATTCGGAAAACGGAATCTCGGAATCATTCTGATTGGTTAGTCCCATGGGGCTTGTATTGTGCTCCATGGGGCTAACCAATCAGAATGATTCCGAGATTCCGTTTTCCGAATTTCCGACTGTCATGGGACAGCTCCCTCAGACTCCGCATTGGAGATCGAGGATTACGAATTGGAGATTTGGTATTGGACTAATCAGAACAACGAGAATAAAGATTAAGATTATCTGATTGGTCGAATTCTAATCTCCAATTCGCAATCCTCAATCTCCAATGCATCCCACACAGCACACGATATTGCGATATCCACTAGATATCCGAGGGATATCTCAATAACCGTAGGATTTCCATGGGATCGCATTATGTCCAATTGGACATGTGGATCACTCTGGGATATCCTCAGGTAAAGTGTGCTGTGTGGGATAGTCTGACATGGGCTTTAAGCAGATTATGCATTGGAGATTAAAGATTGCGAATTGGAGATTAGAATTTGACCAATCAAATAAGTTTAATTTTAATTCATTTCGTTTTGATTGGTTGAATTCTAATCTCCAGTTCGCAATCCTCCAATGCATAGTCTGATACAGGCTTTACGCTGTTTTTGAGTCGGGCCAATCGTCGGACAAGCGCGGCGCTGAACCAATGAGGGATCTGCCGCTGCCCCGTTGATGAACGACGATTGGCGAGCCAATGGTGCCAATCGGATCCGCTCGTGCTCGGCTGTGCTAGCAGAAAGATTTCAATATCGACGCGTACTCGACGCTCTCGCGATCGTCGCGTAGTGTCGACTGTCGCATAGTGCGCGAGAGTAAGTGGCGTTATTCATAAGAGAAATCGCCATCCACTGCTAGAGAAGTATCTCGGTGACGTTCATCGAGGGAAAACGATGTCGGACGCGATGATGGATGAACGGTAACTATCGTCACAGTCGTCGATAATTAACGTAAGCTGGCCTGACTCCGGAATTCGCGACGTTACTTCGATCGAGTGAAGTCGCTTCTCGGCCCTCCTGAAAAATATTCTCAGAGCCTCCGATTGTCTTATCGATTCTTTTTTTCAGTCTACGTTCAACATATATCTCCTAACGATTTTGTTCATATATTTCGTTTTGTCAATTTGCGACATATGTTTGCACAAACTCACCGTTAACATAATTATGCTATTTTTATTGCCATCCTTTTGTCATAATTATTTGATAACATTTATGTCACTTAAACGATATTACGGAACGTAAATTTAAGTATTGTGCACAAGAAAGGGAAAGTAGAAACATCCTGTCAATTTTTTATTGGTCTAAAGATGCGTTATCAAATATATATGCTTTTACAAATCCAAAGTGGCATAATACTTTAACTTTTGCATATCTTCTAAGAATGGATTTGTTTAATCAATCGTTTTGATTATTCTAAATTAAGGCTATATTTAAATGCCAATGTTTTAATGTTTATAATGATTTTTGTAGCGTGACTGATGAGATTGAAGCATTGAAAGCAATCCTATTGGATAACGAACTCAACATCAAGGAAAATGATAGGTATATATATACATATATATACACAAGATAGTCCTGGAATTCACAAACATGGAATGTACAATATAGCTCTCTATATCAAAAGAAATAAGAGAGAAAAAGTATTGCTTAGATGCTGTTTTACCAGAGTAAAAAATTACTTCTTTTAGCACAGAGAATCATACTATGCATTCCATATACAGTGGCGTGCAAAAGTCTCCGGCCAGATGGATTTTTCACGTTTTCTTTCAAAAGTGAAGACCAAAGGAATTTTGACTAGTATTGTATATAAGAATATATCATTTAAGAACATAATATCAGAAATGAACATTATTTATTACTGGTTTATGTATTTACTAGAGAGTCAAAATTGTTTTGGTCTTCGTTTTTGAAAGAAAACGTGAAAAATCCATCTGGCCAGAGACTTTTGTACCCCACTGTATGTAAATTCTGAATCTTTACGTATATTAGAGACTATTATATATTTTTATACTTCTTGATAATTTTGCTGAAATATTGCTATATATGTAATAACTGATAGTTAGTGTAATGATTATTATGTATATTGTTTTTAGATTTTTCATAAAATTATAAGGAAGTTTTATCTATTAATAATAGTTAACTTTTATATAAATCATCTTATGAAATAACTATTATTTTATATAGATTTCTATATATTTAAATTAATTAGTTCTTATATATTATTATTATATGTTATTTGTTACTTTGTACTAGCATATATTTTAATATTAATATTTAATATTAATTAAGGTATTAATATTTTATAGTCTACAACATTTAATGTATTTAACATAAGTTAACGCATTGTACATCATTTAGATTTCAGCTAATTTAATATTTATTTACTTAATATATATAGCTAATAGTTGAAGATTTAACAATATTATAAAATTAAAAAAGAAAAACTTGGATAATTAATATTTTTGGTCTGTATAATATTTTTCGAAACACAATATTAGATTTAATAGTACTTGATAATAAGTAGACATAAATCGAGCTTTGCTTCTTTTCTTATTAGCTAAACCAACTTCGTAAAGTCGCCGTATATATTTATACTTTTTTTTGCAGAGCTAAGAATTTATGTTGATTTGCGTTTCTTCATGTTCATTGAAACATGTCTGAATTATCAAATTTTGGTATGCGAGAAATAGGATTAAAAACTAAAATTAATTTGGTAGGCATCCTGTCTTATATGCACTATATTATATTTAATCTTATTGTGGAGCCAGCGTACAATGTGTTGATTGCTACATTAAATACTAGCTTGTTGCAAACTGTGATATTGTTAGTTAGATACTTACAATGTTATTCAACTATTTTCTGACATGGTCTTAATTAATTATGTCTATCTAGAGGAGAGCCAGAGTGTATCGAGACGATACTGTTTCCATCAACCGGCGAGGACTCACAATCACAATATGTTTGTGTCACACTGATTGTACGATTACCCTCGGGTTATCCCGATGTCTCGCCGACTATCAATTTGAGAAACCCAAGAGGATTGGACGAGGATACAGTAAAGCTGATGCAATCCGACGCTGAGGCCAAATGTAAGGATTTCATAGGTCAACCAGTCATGTTCGAATTAATTGAGGTAAGAAATTATTCTATCAGTTTCTTTTTTCATTTTCTTTTTTTTAATTTTGCTCTCTTTATAATCACTTTAGAAAAATGATAATAGATTATTCATCTATTATGAGTACCCATATTTCCATATTTTTTATAATTTATGTGAAACGGATTACAATATTATAATAAGCTTATACTTTTTCTTATATACAATTAGATATATTTTTTTAACATATGTATTATATATATGTATATATATCTATATATAATAATACATTACATTATTTTTATAATTAAATAAAGCATAATATATATATATATATATATATAATATGTTTTAATTCTAATTTGAGATAAAATACAATGTGTGTATGTGTGTGTGTGTATATACATATATATATGTGTATATGTATTTTATCTCAAATTAGGATTAAAACATACTATGCTTTATTTTTGATTATAAAAATAATGTAATGTATATTTTACGAAAAAATGTACTCATATAAGTTGTGACACGAAAAAAGAATAAGATACAAACTTCCTTATATATATTTTTTTAGATTTGATTTCTGTATAAAAAATTGCAAAAATTGCAAAATATTACTCTTTTCGTAAATAAATTCCAATAGTAATTTTAAAGAATATAAGATGTAATGATAATATACATAGTACAATAATATTAGTAATTTTAATTAGTATAATAATAATTATAATACATAATAATGAGAGAGAGAGAGAGAGAGAGAGAGAGAGGGGGGGGGGAGAGAGAGAGAGAGATAATAGTAATAATTTCAATTCATACAATAATGATATATATAATGATAATGGTTATAATCTAGTTAATACGAGAACACCTGACGAGAAGCAATCTTCCCACCGATCAGTGCGCCGTATGCTTGTATGGCTTCCGAGAGGGGGATGAATTTACGAAGACGGAATGCTATCACTATTTTCATTCGCATTGTTTGGCAGCACACGTCGCCGCTGCCGAGAGATATTACAGGGAAGAGCAGGAAAAGCTACCGCAGTGGCAACAGGATACTACAAACAAATTCCAAGTACGTTTGTGTTACAAATGAAATGTTGTTATCATCGAATTTCTTTTCATCCGTTATCGTAGCGTTTGCTAAGGCTCATCTTTCATTCTGTATTTGTATTTATTCATTAATGTCTATTTCTTTAGGCTATATGCCCCGTTTGCCGGGAATCGATCAATTGCGACGTTGAGAGTTTGTGGTCGGCGCCACCGCCGATCGACGTCGAGGCCGCCACCGATTTCTCTGTCACCGCCGAATTGAGGGAATTGCAGAAGCACATGGCTGCTCTATATCTGCGGCAGCAACAGCGAGGTGGTATAATCGATCTGGAGGCCGAAGGCATCAAGATGTTGGTAAGGACGGAGGACGATCCCGCTGCTGCTGCAGAAGAGGTCAGCCCACCTGGCACGAGCTTGAATGCGTATTCGAATACCACGACCATGCAATCGGTTACTCAAGTGGTATGTATCAGTTGCTTCAATGATCACAATACAATATATTGTACGATGAAATATCGTTTTAATATACAAGGCCTGTAATAAATTCTATTTTCCATAGTTGATGTCTTGAGATAAAAACTAGAAGATAGTTAAATGTTTTAATAATAATTTTGAAATGTACTAATGTTTTTCAAATGTTTCTATAATTATTAATATTTTCGTTCCGATGCCAACTTTTATGTTTTTCCAAAATTCTGACTGCAATATCAGAATTAAATTCGACGCTTAATTCAAATCGTACATTGATCAGATTGAATAAATATTGTAATATACACTTGTTAAAATGAAACAGGATTTTTTTCTTGTCGAAGCTTTAGAAAATGAATTAATTTTAAATATAATTAACAAAGTTTTCTGCCAAGAATCATTATCAACGATCATCTTGTTTAATCTGATAACATAGTTTTTTGTTGTCCAATTCTAATTTTGAATTTTCTGAAAATCCTGAGCCGGCTTCTATTAAATGAGCATTCCCGATTTTTCTCACAGCAGCACTCGAAGCAGTCGACGCATCAGTCGCAGAACCACCATCACTCACAGTACCAATCGCGTCAGATGCAGCACAATCATGGCCATAACAATCATAATAACGGCCATCGGCACCGGGGTCGCGGTCGGGCTCATTACCGGCGTCACTTTGACAAAGTCAGGCAGACGGAATCTACTCCCAGATGACAATGGGCTCGTGATAAGTTCGCCGCCCAAGTCTGGTCTGGTCTCCTCTTCGCTCTTTCGCTAAGTGTATACAATATTCTATTTAGCATTAGTAGCATAATCGTCAGTGTAATATATGATGGCTGTTTGTCCTCCTCGAATAGTCTCATTGCGATAATAAACTTATAGGTGTCGTTGTTCGACGACAGCATTCCCATCGTCGCTGCGATAGCGATGGGATGCGTCGCTATTTCCCGTCTGGACTGTCTACGTAGATCGAAGCCGTGGTGCTCTTTCTTCGAACAATTCGTAATCGTACAAAGTAGTTGATATCGTTTCGCCTTAGTTCCTTTTCCTTTTCTTTCTTTATTCTTTAATTCACGCGGAATCTCGTGACATTTGATCCATTGGTTCTCTTCGTCTTTCGCAAAATATAAATGAATGATGTCCCAAATTTAAAAGAAAATCGCAAAAATAGCAATTTTTTCTCAACATAAAAAAACCCATTTATAAGATAAAGAAAAAAAAATCATTATATTTTATTTACACATAGTACAGATCTATAAATATCACACATAAAACGATTTAAATTTCATATTTAAATTAATTAAATCTTATATTTTTTGTTTATTGAAAATAGAAATAGTATTCAATTTTTAAATAATAAAAATTAGCTGACTTTTTGTCGAGGAATGCATACCTTTAACAATTTCTAGCGTAACAGAAAAATGATTCTGTGCTTTATTACTATTGCTCGCAAAAATAAAGAGAACAGCTTATTTAGTTTTGTCTTAGGGATTTATTGTTAGTCAAATCACCTAAAAATATATATATCACTAAAGAATGTATATAATAATAGAAGAGTATATAATAATACTTGCAATTAAATAATAATACAAAAATTGAAATAAAAAGAAATACGAATAAATCAATGGTATATATGTAAAAAATAAACTTGCATTTGATATATAAGACTATTGTTTTGCTATAATTGCATTAGATCTAAAGTTACTAAATAAATAAAAGAGGTGTATATCCTTGAAGTATTTTAACATGTCAGCAGTGCGAATTTTCATATTAAATAAAAATTTTACACACATATATGTTTACATATATATTTCAATGCGATACAACTTTGAAAGATGAAGAGAACCGATGATTCACACAATAGTTATATTACCTTCATATCCACTGCCGCGAATACGAAAACGTCAAATTCATCTTCGATGATTATCTTTGTTTTGATTTTGTCGTCTCTGCTGTTTACACATGTAAACGGACGCTTCTTACCGCGCATTTAACATTACATATGATTATCTCTGTTGTTCTAACGGAAAATGCATTCTTCGTATTAAGAAAACGAAGTTTAAAATAAGATAATTACATGTAACGCTAAATGAATGCTTACGAGAGTTGACCACTTTTATATAGGAAGTTTCAGATCTAGCAAGGAAATATTTTAGGAACAAATTTTCTTTGACAGATTTATCTTTTTGATACTTAATATGATACTTGATTTATCTCTTTGATACTTAATTTTATGATACAATTTTTCAGACGGGAAAAGAAAGATCAATTAATTTTGTCGAAATCAAAAGAAGTTCGGAGCAATAATTATCAAGATTGATATTGAAAATAAAAGCACATAAAATGAGTTTCGTGAACGTAATTTACTTATCAATTGATAATATAATTTTATTTTTCATGTTTTTGGAATCTTTTTGTTAAAGAGGAAATATCTATAAATTTGTCAAACAATTTGGAACTAAAATATTTGTTGCTTGACACAATACGACCTATATAAACGTTTATATTCAGCTTCTCAATTTCTTAAATGTATAAAATCAGACGACAACATTGAAGAAACGTATCAATGCGAATAGTTCGCAATTCTCTCATACAACAGAGAAAGAGTTACGAGAAAAATTAAGCAATCAAAAATCCCCCCCCCCCCTTGAAATATTTTATACGTTGGTATGAAATTGAAATAATCAAAATTAACGGAGACACTATTTATTACGTTTAGCACACGATATTGCCAGATATATTGTAATTTGTATAATTTCGGTGAGTTTAGATTGAATCAAACTTAACGAAATTACACCAATTTCAACTTCTATTTAACACTCTGGAATATTTAGTTACAATTGTCGAAATGTGCGTGTATATAGGGTGTCCCAAAAGTCGCTTTACTAAAATTATATATTAATATTATATATTAATAAGAAAGATTCCTTATATAAATAGACAGTAGTTCCTGAAAAAGATGGTCTCTTTAAGGGAGATTAGTTGGGTGATCAAATGGAAAAAAAGTCATAAATATAGTGTCGAAAATATTTACTGAGATAAACGTTATTTTCAAAAACTGCCAAAGTATTTATTGTCTTTAGCAATTCTTCTAATAATATTCATCTCTTTACATATGTACTTTTGGCATTATATTTATATGATGCTTTTCTTCCATTCAACCACCTTAACATCCTTAAGGAGATTAAAGATTTCTTTCAGGCATGTATATATTTTAAAATCGAAATTTACTTTTTAGTTTAATTACATTAGCCAAGATGAAATTTTTATATTGGCATCTACTTTATTAATATAAAAAAGATGTTAAGTCTATTTGACTGAACTATAGATCATCATTGTTGGAAGATTATTAATTATTGAAATCCATTTTTCTATACATGCAGACTTTTAAAAAAGAGATAGCTAATAAATTTGAACGCTTTCTGATAACATGCGGGATCTCGGAAGGCAACCTCGAAGAATATTTGTGTCAGAGCGACCTTTAGAACACGCTGTATATATGAATTGTGCCATTTAATAATCATTCGCTCACGAAGAAAGTATATGGCATACATGAAAATTTCCTGCAGACGTTTTGCAAATTGATACACTTTAACATGAATTTTTAGATCCGTCTTTTTACGTCGCTCGCAATTCGAGTTTACAATCGAAATGCTTGCGATCGATAAGCATAGACAATTGTGATAAAAACAAAAGAAGTGAAATGCATTCATTGCATTTCAAGTTTGAGAGCAGAACAAGTTTCGTATTATAAATATAGCTAAGAACTAAGTCTGTTACTTTAAGTTTTTTTTCGTAAAGTTCCTCGCAATCTCACCGTAGTATACTTTATACGATTTACATTTTTTTTGCGTAAAACTCGATTCTAAGTTTAAGGAGACGAAGGCATCGTCTATTGTAGATACTCCCTCACTCTATATATGTGTGTATATACATATATGCATATATATATATATATTAAATATTATATCGAGGAAAAAAATTGTTAGCAACCTTGTGTATAAACTCTTCCACATGAATGTGATACTTACAAAAGGGTAATAGGCTAAAGAAAGGAAATTTTAGACGTATGAGAATTCGAATAATTTGGACTCTTTTGTTTAAATTAACCATTGAATCTGTTTATAACTTTGGAACTTAATCTGCTAAGCTATTTTAACTTTTACAATTAATTTTCCCTTGAATTTTCGATAAAAAAGAAGTCATTGCGAGATTTAAAAAATCTGAGGCTGAAGTCTAACACATTTTTACATAACGAACAATAGATAAACTGGGATTGAGTGTGTATTACATTTGCATAATTAGTAAACTTCATTATTCATGATATTTTCACGATTAAAATTAAAAAACAAAATTGAAGCGTAGACCTTGAGATAAAATACATGAACTGTTTTGATCACTGTAATGATGCCACTGTGAAAAGATACTCGAAAATTTAAGATAAATTATTTTAAAAACTATACTTTCGTTAATTGAAATATATTTCAATATATTTTGTGTATATATTAAATACCACACAGGTATACGGCATAATTAATCATAAAAGGTGGCTTTTCTTAAATATTAAGGATACACTAAATTGTACAACTATTGAGAAATTTTTGTTGTTTTTATATTTTATAAAATGTCTTTAAATTTATTCGAGATATATCTTCTAAACTAAAAACAGCGAACATGTAATTGTTTAATTCAAAAGATTTTCCTATATTAAAAATATAGTCTTTAGATCTGACATTTTCTTCACCGCCTCTTCAATATGAAAGTTTTATTATTTAAATATTCCAAGAATATATGTATATATATCTTTGTATATTCATTTAAGATCCAAATGTCTTTTATTTTAAAATTGATATCGTTGCTGCGGAAATATATAAGTGAACATTCGAACAGATTTAGTTTTAAAGATTCTTGTACGTTTTAAATATGGATCATTGTCTCTATGATAACTAAGTTACTCCTACTATCTATTTCTATTTGTAAGTATACCAAAGAATGTCGGATTATTAAAAGAGAAAAAAGAGACGAAAAATCACACAGGGATTGACTTTATATATATATATATATATATATATATATATATATATATATATATAGGGAGTACCTATATATTTACTCCTTTCTTACGCGTTTTACGTATGTCTGTGATATTTTAGAGCAATGGTTTTTATTTAATTTTTTATTACAACACTTTTTTACGTATATATAAATGTCACTGTTTGCGAGCAACCCTTGATATGCCTCAAGAGCTTGCCGAATTATACAGAACTTCTGTACAATGCGATGCGTTATTGCATAATTCCTCTAACTAAAAAAAAGACAGATGTATAACATAAAATTAAATTCTTAGTTGAAAATCTTTTGTTTATTTTTGTTACATATAACTATATCATTATCCAACACGGAATTAGTATGAAGCTAAGCTGATCTATTATATATAATCTCTATCCTCTGTATCTATTATGTCAATGCTTTTCTAAACTTTTCCTAATATCTCTAGGCACGACACATACCACTTACAATTAGCAAAGTTTGTTTTATTATCTTATGAACTGGCGAAGCTGCTTATATAATTTACATGTAGCGTCTTCACTTTGTATTTTGATATTATTAAGACTCATTAAAATTTTTTTCTGTATTTTAGATCGCCATAGAGATGAAGCTTTTTCATAGCTTTATTAATAGAAGCAGTCTTTTAAGCTTCATATTATCATTTTTGTTAGAAAAGTTGATTCCAGAAAATTCGTAACTAAAAAAGGTGTGATATTATTAATATATAGGACTTCGTTAGTGTCCAGGCGTTTAATTAACATCGAATTGAGCCGCCCTTCTTACGTGGCTTAGCATTATAAAAAGAACAGAAGATAGAAAATTATCCAGACTTATATGAGATCATTGAGAAACATATATAAATATAATAACTTCTAATAACATATATACATATATTTAAATCTCTGTCGACATATTTTCAGTGCGTTTATTCGCACCGAATCATGAAAATAATACAATACAAAGTCGAGATAATTATTTCACAGTAATATCCCAACGCTGTTATAATATATACGTATTATATATGTAATTATATATTTATTGTTAAATGGGATCGATGTAATTTACATTTTTACAGTTTGTTCTCATAATGAGTTTAAGTGTCGAGAGGATTTTTAAGCTTGTGAATGTTTGGAAGATCAGCAACTTTATCGCGCTCCTTCAAATACTGTGTTACAAATGCAAAAAAATATTTATGATGTTTTTCTCTCTATTTGTTTCAGTATAATATAAGTACATAAGTAAGACGACATGTTGTCGTCTATATCACCTGTCTAATTTATTCTACCATTTCATTTTTAATAAAAAAATATTCGTATAGGGATCGCGTACATCTTTGCAGAAGTTTCTTTTCGAAATTAGTATATCTCTTTAAAATTTCTCTTTGATAACAATAATAAATAGTCATGTCATATTTTGTAATACTGACATTTGTATTACAGCCATGTTTCATATATTAGAATAATAAGCTTTATATATTATATAATACACAACTATTGCGCGCGCGGGACTTTACGCAGTTTTGTGATTGTGATAAGTATTACTGTTTATATTTATACTTATTTGCAAAATGATGTTGATAGATTTCTTCCATTACCTAGTCGCATTTTTTAACCAATTTCAATATTATAAACTGAGTGTCGAATACAAAAGTGGGAATAAATATATAAATAACAGTTATATAATATGTCCAAAAATAACAAATAAATACTAATGTCATTTTACAACCTTCTTTTACATACTTCAACGGATAATACCCTTGGTATATATATTGCTTACTTGATATATACCTTGGTATATACTATTATTAAACATCTATTTAGCATATAGTAATACTTATATTTAATTTATTTTGCCACATGTATAATCCTAAAATTAAATTCAATTAAATACGATATATGTGAATATATCGTGTAAAATGAATGTATAATTACTTACTAAGGCTATATTCTGTTCACATATTCACGAAAGAAATAAGCCTCGAACTATGTGGAATCTCTTGGAGGAGTATCGTTGACACTTGAATGATCTGTTTGCTGGTTCAACATGTTGCATTGATTTCTAAGTATCTCCATCTTCGACTGAAGTGCGTTTAGTTCTTCTTGCATCGACGAACCGAAGTTTTTGCTTCGCGCGAGAACGTCGATAGCATTGTTCAATAATACTGAATTTACAGGAGACGGCAACGGTATGTCCAGCGAGATCGAGGAAGTATTAATACTATTGCTGTCACCGTATCCTTCGTCAATACTTTCGTCGGTTACTCTAGTTACTGATTTTAGTTGGTCCTGTAAATCCTATAAAGTGAATAACAAAAATATTTATCCTATTAACAACACCGTTTTCAATTAAATAAGTATAGAATTTACTATTATTTGTACAATATTTGTAATATTGTTGTAGTATTGTAATACAATACAATATTTGTAATATCATAAATTACCTTGTTTTTGGACAGAACTTGTTTCAAATATTCCCGCAAAGAATGTTCCGTTTTGTTTTTCTGGAAAATAGAAAAGAATCCAGTATGTAATGCCATGTCAAGGTAAAATTTTGATACTTATGATTTTGTGTTACGTATCACATAAATTGTAAAAAGAAGACGATGATTTTATTGAGTGAAGATATTGATATATACCATGTTGCCAAGTTGATCGTTTGTCTGCTTGCAGTAGAATTTTTGCTCTAAATTCTTTGTTTTCGTTTTCTCTGTTCTGAGTTTTTTAAGCAGGGCACTGTTTGCCTTGTATGATAAAGTCTTCAAGCGTTTATTCTCGTTTACGAGATCCTGCATGGTACTCAATTTCTCCTCAGATTCCACATTCTTGGATTTCAACAGCTTGTACTGCGCTATCATTTTGGTCAGTTGTAGTCTAAGATGAGATATCGCATCCTCCACTTGACTTTGCTCTCGTTTTGATGCCAATAACGAAGTCTGCAGTGTCTCATTCTCGGATCTCAGCTTCCGTATCTCAAACTGCGTTTTTCGTAACAGGTCGGCGGTCTCGTTTTTTTCCGTCTCGGACTTTTGCATGTTCTCCTCCATGGACGAGATCAGGACGCGCTGCTTGCTCAACGTATTTTCCATCGACATTCTGGCCATCTCATTGTCCAGCATGCGTTGCTCCAGCGTCTTCAGTTCGGCTTTAGTGTTTCGCAATTCATCCTCGGTCGCCTCCAACACCATGGACATGTCTGTTGGACTGCCCGTCGAGTTTCCGTCTAATGTGTCTTGCACCGTGTTGATAGATCGGATGTGCGATTGCAAATCTTTTATCGCATTCCGCATTTCTTGCTTCTCTCTCTGATATTGCTGTGCGAGTTCAGTGTACTCGATGCTCAGTTTCTTGTAACTAGCATTTATATCCGCTATCGCGTGTTGCCGTTGTTTCAGTATACCCTGGTAGGTGTCTATTTCCACTTGCAGACTCTTCTTGCTGGCCATCAGGATGTGCACCTGCGATTGGTACCACTTCGCAGATGCCTCCGCGGCAGATAGACGATTATTGGTATCGGTCAGCGTGTTTTGCAATTTCTGCTTATCCTGTAGCACCGTTTGCATCTCTACGAACAGCTCGGTTACTTTGCCCTTGAGACCCTGATTTGCTGCAATCCGGGCATTTAGATCGATCTGCACATTTTCCAAGTCGACGCGTAGTCGCTCGTTCTCCAATTCCAACAGAGCCACTCGCTTGGACAACTCGATGTTAGAGACATCGGGTGTGGACAGGTGTCGCAGATGGAACTCGTCGGTGATCAATTGGAGAGAGTCCGTCGAGGTCACGGAATCCAGCTCCCCTCGGAATGAATCTGACAGATTATCCATCGTGTTGATTTGATAGCAGATCGATATTTAACTGTAAATTGTCACTGTATCCATATTGCCGTGTAGTCAATCACAGGTCACCTGGATGGACATAACAATTTGTAATCAGTGACTAATACCAATATAATGTGTACATTTGGAGTGACGAGGCTTTAATTACCACAGCAATGTTCCATTAATACATAAGATATGTTCCTGTACCTTCTGCTATATATGTTCGCATTATATTTACAATATCATTCCTTTCCTTCTCTTGAAAGCAATGAGAACTTTAGAGAAAATAATGAAATAATAAGAAAATGATAGTAATTTCGAAACTGTGGTTTTGTATGAGCAGAAGTGTAATTCTTGCACGATAAAATATCGATTATCTCTTCTCTTAATAGATTCTAAATGTAATATAGCAACACACAGATGTCGAAAATATGGCAAAATTAATCGGCGAAAGTTGACTTAACCTATCTCCGAGATTCGTTGAGGGATTCTCAGTTCTTGTATCAAATCTAAAGAATGCAACATTTTTTAGTAAGTTTTGAACAACGGAATTTTCTTCCTTGAATTATGTATTAACGAAAGACGTGATCATGCTGGTAATGTCAATATTTCTGCCGTTGACAGGTGTCATTCGTATTCTGGATCTCATCGCGGGTGAATAAAAGGTGTGAAACGACATACCTTATTTGTGATTCTACCATTCTTAATCAGCCACAATTATCCTTTCACAAACTGTGTCACTATTCGGCAATGTCAGCAATCCAAATTGCTTAAAATTAGCGACAATTAATCTAATAATTATATACTACTGCAGTGCACCGCCATTTTGATTCTGTTCGTCCGAGTTGCACTCTGTACTATCTTGTACTCTACTTTCTCCTCCTTCCCTTTCTTTTCAAGAGATAGAAATGTATAAAAAGATAAAAGATAATACTGCATGTCATGTTCTTAGATCTGATTCTTTTTAATTTTTTCAATTTTTAATTATTATTTTTCAAAAATGAAACATTTTTAATCTTCACTCAAATTCATATTCAATGAATAAAATTTTGTTAAAAATCTGTTAACGGGATAGATGTAGGATATAAATACGTCTGGCTATAATTTATTACTAATCTTTATTGTTTTTTCTGGACGTGTAACTCACATATGTGAGAAATAAATAATATTAAATAATATATTCTAATATAAACCATTTAGCCTACACACTTCTTGGAATGCAACTTTAAGATAATAATTTCGCATACATAGTCGTAAGCAGCAGCTGAAAATAGACCAATTATATATTGTTATATTTTGTACTACATAATACGTAACAAATCTGAGATATCTTGTTGATTTTCGAGAAATAAGAAAAGTCAAACGTACAATTTAAATGTGTATGCATTCCAGAATCCTGATTGACAAAATAATTATTCCTTCCTCACTCAACTTCGCGACTATAATTAACATTTGATAAAATGGAAATCACAGAACATCTGTTATGTTATAGTTAAGTTATAAATTATATTACGGCAAACTGGCGGCTTCTTCTGTGGACCTGCACAAATGGATGAAAACGATAATGATTTTATAATTTTTATATATAATAGAACATATCGTCGTTGAAAAATACAATATTTAGCAAGCAGCAATTTACTTACTTATCAATAGTCTTACTAAGAGTATTATTCGAAGAACCTTGTATTATATCTAAAACAGCTTTTTGTCCTGTAAGATGAAACAAATTCTTCAACATGGAATTAAAAAAACATAAAACTAAGATTAAGAATCAAGATAGAGTAAGATAAAAGAATAAAGATAGAATTTTAATATATATATATATATATATATAAATTTTATACAAAATATATAATTTTGTATTAGCTACCGTGTGTGTGTTGATACAATGCCGGTGACCAGCTGTAACTGTTAGGACTAGGAATAGTGTCCACTGTTATCGCAGTGCTTGTAGATGACGATGATGTACCCTCTTGTGCCAATGAGAGTGCAACGGAACTTCCACTGGCAGTGCAAGCATTATTTTTTGCGTCGGACAAAGTGTTTTTCCTATGCATCAAATATAAAATACAATCAAATATAAAACTGTTTAAATACTAAAGTATATTCTTTTATTTATGATTTATTTATAATGCTTTGTCTTTATTTTAATCTTCATTATGACTTACTAATATCCAAATCTTTTTTTTACCTGGATTTTGCACCACAAGCAGTTGCATCTTTTTGCGAGCCTGACGACAATTGAATTGCTTCAAATAATTGATCAAACTCGAACATCTTGCTATTGTCATTTATTAAATTCATGCTAGTGGATGAGCTCGGAGAGGATTGGCGCCGAGACAGTAAATGCTTCGACATGACTTTATTACTGTCTAGGAGTACTGAAACAATATGTTGTTGTTTTTTTCACAATTTTGTTATTTTTAAATCATAAATTGAATAGAATTGACTCATAACAATATAAAACAAATTCTCTACTACTCAAAATGAAATCATTTTCTGCAAAAGCTATCAGATTTATAAGCTTTCTGAAGTCTATTTAGCAAATGGTGAATATACTGTTAACTTTTACATCATTTACTTTGTTTTCACATTCGCTGTGAAAAGTATTACTATCGATTCAATATTATTTCCTTCAATATCTTTTCACTCACCGTTTGGAACTATTAGATCTAGACGCAATCTAGACGACTCCACGTCGTGGTTGATTTTATTAGCTACTGGCAGCTTCGGGATATCGTTTTCGCAATCTATTGAATTGGAACGTGTCGCTGGTTCAGATCTAGTTATTTGACTGCCGGAAGCCATTATTGTAGCTAGCTCCGACTGGCAGATGCTTGGCAGTCGATTCAATTTGACCTTAGCGCCGCAAAGCATTTGCGGCTGAGAATGAAAGGCGCAATTAGGATGCTTGTTGTCGGTACTTAAATTTAAATCATTGCAAGCGGCAGTGTCGAGTTCAGGGTGCTTGTGCGAGTACACCGTGGTCGCGGTGGATTGCATCGGAGCGTTGCAGTGCAACGGACTGGAACTGCGACGTCGTAGACTCGTGAGTGAGCTCCTGGAGTCGCAGCTCCCGTCCGCTTGTTGACTAAGACATAGAGAGTTCCATGGAGAGTTCCTGTCCTGCATCTCAAACAAGTGCAGTAGCATTATTTCCCTCAACCTAAATTACAAGAGATTCTGTTATTATTGAGTCATTTGTATGATCGTATAGTCTTTTTCATTTAATGTACTCTGTATCTTATTTAATATACTCTATATATCCAAATTTTATACGTACTTTATTTTAATTATTTATTTAGTTTAATGTAGGGATTTTTTTCTTTTACTTCCATAATTGGATTAGATTTAATATGACAATAAAAGTAAATTTTTCACACAAATCATAATCACCCATATTATCAAAATCTGTCCCCTGATATCCCTGATATTAAACTGAGAGATGAAATCTTGTAATTTCAGCTATAGACCAAAAATATAAATTTATATAAAGTCAATCATTTACTTCTTGTATATTGTATTTCTATTTAAATAATTAGCCTCATAACATTTACAGTTATGGTTCATATATTCTTTTTCCTCCATTGTTTTAATATTATAATTGCAGTAAGAATATACCTGCATGTATCCGTAACAGTATCCCTATTGTTTTGTTGCTTTGTACGCTGCTTATTTTGAACCCATGATGCGAGAGATTCCGCAACTTCGACATCGTTCTCCCCTAAAAATATTACAATTTATCACTATTGCAGATTTATATTAATTAACCACATTTATCCTACACTTTTTCATTTATATCTTGTTTATTAGAATTTTTAAATATATGTTTAATGCATATTAATATTAAGTTGCTATATTTATTATAGAAACATATAATAATAGTAAACAATTACTACAATTTAATGTTATTTGACAAATAAGAAGTCTTCATTACATCTGAATAATTAAGTAATTTTCATAAATAGAAGTGTTTTTTCATGTACATAATGTCATGTACATGAAAACGTACATGACATCAGAATAGTTAAGAAATAGCTGTACTATAATTATAATAGAACAGAGTAATTTTAATAATTTAAATATTTGTATTTTTAATTATATACATCATTAGTATACAGTTAAACGAATGATTTAAATGCAAAGTAAATCGGATTTAAATATCGAAATAAAAATAAAGATAGGATCCTACGAGGTCGCATAAAAACTATTGGGAATAATGGACGTAGAGATTTCTTTCACACATTCTTCATCTTGTCTTTGATTCGTGAGTTTTTCGCTTTCGACATCTCTATCGATTGCCAATATTTGTCGTCCTTGCTCGTCTCCGGATGAATCTCTATTCGAGCTATCACCTAATTTTGCAATACATACTTAACATTCTGAACGTGCGTTTATAGCTTTCATTAATCACTGAGACTTGTACAATCGCATATTACCTTAGCTAACAATTAATCTTTGACCTTAAAATCTTCGTTATTTAACACTTTTCTTTTATAATATAATCATTTTACGCATGTATATATGTATACAGCTTGCATACCTGACATCGTCTCGTCATCTACGTCATTTTCGTCATTCGTCAAATCCAAGAGTGTGATGTTGGGCTCATTGTGTTCACATTCGTCCATATAAATGTCGTGTTCACTTAATTCCTACAACGGGCATAATGACAAAAGATTATTCCTGATAAAGTTGGTAAAAACATAAAACATAATTATATTTGGATAAAAACACAAAACTGAAAATAAATAAAAAAAACAAGAACTATACTCACGCCACTGTCGCTGCTGCTGCTGCTGCTACTGGACGAGAGATTCAACGTCGGAGACAAGTAAAACGATGACGGGGAATGGACACCTGTGTTGGTAGCTTGACACTCTCCCGGCGATGCATCATTGGCGCAATGTTGCGCGGCTTCGCCTTCTGCAACGTTTGAACCGTTGACTCGATGTGCATTGCTGGTTATTGACGATAATGTTGAAGTAGACAGCAGGGGATCGCTGGCGCTATTCTTTGACAATAGGTTTAGCGGCTGCTGACCAAGTACGTTGGGCGACGAATAAGGCGACGATGAGGAAGCTAGGTGAATCCCCGTGGCTTGGCATTCTCCGAGCGACATGTCGTTGCCGCGACGTGGCGATGAAATACTTTCGGCCTCAATAACGTTCAGATTGTTGTTGGTACGGTGTGTCTTCAACGGCGTCTTCAATGGCATCTTCGATGACAACGTCGATGTAGAGCTGAGGGTATGTATACTCGAGAGCTCGCCCAGTTCGCACATCGGCATTAATTGATCGCTTGGTATTGTCGAACTGCCATTATTATTAGGAAGCGTACTCGGTATCGATCTGTCACAAAAAAATATGATTTGTTATTTAGAATACCTCCTCACGCCTAGAAAATTGAAAGCTGATAGAAGATTAATAAAAAATTAAAAAAACAATTCCAAGGCTCAGTAGATTAAAAATCACAGAAATAAAACAGAACTGATGAGTCAAGGAAGTTCATCGTGCTAATATATATTATATCATTAGAAAAATGTTAATAAAATAATATTAATTAAACAATAGATTGATAACGAGTATATACGTTTTGACCTTAAATGCGGTCAGTGCGCAGATAAAATTGAATAATAATAATATAAACAAATAAATACGTTAGACAAAAGATACGAACGCAGATTTAAAGTTGTCGCACGCATACGGTAAACAATGATATTGCTAGAATGTTGTCCAAATATAAAAAATACGGTGGTATATATCACGGTGAACGATAATTTTGCCAAATGTTGTCCAAATATAAAAATACGGTAGTTATACATGTTACGTAAGTCTCTTGGATGTAAAATTCCAGAATGTGCTGACAACAAGATTGTCATTGTGACGAAGAATAAACATGTTCTTTATTGCTGCACTGGACTGCACTAACAATAAAACTTTCTTTCTTGCTTTCGCCAAACTTCAAACATATATCTATTTCATTTTAAGTGCAGCGAGTGTACACTAATTCAACTGTAAAGAACAGATCTATAGATATGGATAATAAAACGTTTTACTTTAGATAACTTTATTTGACCCAGACTGAGTTGTTCTTTAAAAAATTATGCACAAGAACATTGTATTATCAACTGAATTCACCTGAAGATTCGGACATTTATCTTTCATACCTCAAAGAAGATATAAAGGTTTGGCATAATTTGTACGGTTATTAAATACATAATGTTGATTCTATTTTTAAAGTCTTAAATGAGTAGAACAACATCCATTTATAGAAAATATGCAAAGGTTCAATCCAATCTAATTTGTTCAAGTAAATTTTGCGGTATTGATACCTCATTGGTGTTCCATTTGCAGTGGGATACGCATCAATTGTTCGTGTAGTATTTGAATTGGTTACTGGATCGCCTACATCCTGCTGTTGTTGCTGCTGCTGGTGCTCTATAGGTAAAGGCGACATATTTGCATTTGACCCGCACATAGTAGTTCCATTAGTAGCTCTGGTAGCCGCCATGGCATTACGAGAAATTTCTATCGCTAATCTCTGTGTATAAAAAAATATTTATTCATTTAACGTAAAATGCTTTTATGAAGTGTTCTAAAAAATATTTTCTAGAAGAGCCAATAAGTATTGAACTATATAGAATACAAATATATATAAGATGTCAGGATTAACTCATATCTTTTTGCATTGTACATTTTGTGATGGATTTGTATAAATTTATCTTATAATGTAATACAAGTTTAATTTTAAATGATTTACCTCCTTCAATTCGTTAATCTGAGTGGCGTATTGATTTTGGACTGTCAATAATTGGCTAATGTACCACTGTTGATCTCTACAGCGTTGGTAAAATGTTGGTGGTCGTACTTGAAATCTGTTAATTTGATATTAAATGTTAAATAATTTATTATCATATAATTTAATATTATATTCCTAATAATTGTAGTTTCAATCTGTACAAAAAATATAAAACAAAGTTTTTCATATAAATATATAAATATTCAAAAAATTGGAAAAAAACAAAAAAATTCAAAGTAAATTCAGTTTTATTATATTGAAAAGTATTGTTCTAAAAAAAACTAGTAAGAAACTACCTCAGTATAAGGGTATCTAATTCCGTATTTAAGTAACCTTCCGTCGCGAGTAAGTCTAATCGAAAGAATCTGTTATATCCCCAACATTCGCCAATCTCGAAATCGGACGCAAATTCACGAACGATGTTTTTACTCGTATCACGAGAACCTTGATGAATCATTTCAACTCTGTATTCGTACCTATGAAAATATTCAGAATAGAACATCTATCTTGTTCCATATTTTTGAATGCACACTCTATAATTTTCAATACAATTTACATTACATGAGAATATACAAATCATTACTTATGAATTAACATACTTTGAAGTCTCTGGCAATCCAGCACTGAGCTCTAAAAATACTGACAAATAATTTCCGCGTACAACTCCATTGCCATCTGGATATACCTTCAATCGCCAGCACAGTCCATTCACGTGCAATGGCGCAGAATACACCGGATCCGCTTTCAGTTGAAGCTGTGTAAAGTTTTGCATAGCAAATGTTGCACTGTCATAACCCGGCACAATTTCACTAAAATAAAATAATGCTTCATATAAAATTTAATATTAAAAGAACATTATCATTAATCATTATAATTATGATATAAAAATCTCTCATATATATGTATACGATTAATGTGTTATATATGTAATATGTATAATTATATATATATATATATTATATATGTATAATTATATATATATATAATATATATATATAATTATATTATATTAATCTTTAGAAGTCTTACCTATGAAAGTCAGCAGGTACTGGCGCAGTGACGAAACTCGTCATTGGTTTTTTGCGAACCTGATGTATCTTGCGAGAAAGCTCGGCGCTTTTAACAATCAATTCGGAGCGCGTGCACGTGTGTAATTGATATTCCACCTCTTGTAACAAGGCCTCTAGCTGCTCGGTTTCCAAAGTCAACGAATTCTTTTGACCCATCAGAGTCAGCAGCTTTGCTTTCAATTGAGAATCCAGACGAGCTATCATTAATTCTATCGCGTTTCTGATCTCTCTGACCCTTTCGTCCTTCGCAGCTCTCACTGATTCAACATTTCTCTCCTAATAATAAATGAGCATAATAAAATTACAAAATGCAGCAAAATAGATTCACATGTCTGTATTTTAATATATTTTTAATTTTTTCTCATTTTTCTAGTTTAAAACTTGTCAAATATAACATACCACTTCTTGAACAAGGCTGATTAATTCCATGAGTCGTCTATTTAACTGACCTACTTCTGCTTTTATCTGAGTAACATGCTGCTCATAAACATCTTCTAGAGGTTTAAAGGTATGTCCCGAGTGGGTGCCACCCCAAAGGGCACATTGATGACAAATACATTTACGACAGGTCCAGCAATATACAGATAATTTCTCCTGATGTGCTGCGCATCTGTGACAATAATAAATAAATATTCAAACAATGTAAATAGGAATTATATATTACAAAAATGCATACTTTAAACAAACATAAAAAACATACTCCAAATAAATAATAGAATAAAAAATCGACAGACATTGTCAATAAGTATCCGAATTTCTAAATTTATTAAAAAAAAATATATATATATATATATATGTCTCTAAATAACTAGAATGTTATTTTGCACCTGTCTCTACTAGAATCATCGTGTCGAAAGTTAGATATACAAACAGCTTGTAGTGTATCAAGCTGCTGGGTTACTTCCTCAACCCAACGACAATTTACTAATTCATGTAAATGGAGAGAAGCTCGGCAGTGAGGACACTGAGAGCGCTGTTCGGTAAGCCATCTTCTAATACAGGTATAGCAGCACAATTTACTGCAGTGAGGGCAGAGATGCGCATCTCTCAGCTTTTCCATACAAATGAAACATCGGAAAACTTCGGCTAACGTCTATAATAAAAAAAAAACATTTAATTACCACTCTAATCTTATACTACAAAATTATTATTATACCATTATGATTCTTAAACAATTAACATACTTAAACGGCATCAATCTAATGTGAGTACAATAATGTACTTCTTTTATAACATATTATTCGATAATTTAGTAAGCAAACTGTCTGCAGTATGCCAGCAGATTGACAGTAGATTCGAAAAATGCAATAGATCTAGTATCATCTATGTCTGCATTAGGCTCGTGTTTGGGCTTGGTGACAGCAGATTTGCAGCAGAAACCGACCAGAATGCTGATTCTGCTGTATTTCTACTGCTAATCTGAATCAAATTATGTAACAGGTATGTCAAAGTCTGCTTGATTTCTGCCATCAATCTGCTATCATATTTTGTTAGACAAACTTTGCTATATTTCTGCCAGCATTCTACCAACAGCATTGTATGTCAAGACCTGTATCAAATCTAGTCTTTCTGCCGATAAAATTTGTAGCTGGCACTTTGCAAAATTTGTTCTTGACAGATTTGGTTAACTTAAAATGATCATTAATTATATAACTTTACACATTTTTATTGGTACTATCTAATCTTCACTGCATGCTAAAAATCTATAATATATATATATATATATATATATATATATATATATATAACATATGCTATAGATTTTCAGCACTGACAGCAGTGCTGAATATTGGAACGCAGCCAAGAACTCCAATACAAGGTTCTATAAAAATAACAAAAATATATTATGGTAAATTTCTGGAGTAAAGCCTTGTGTCCACGATGCTAGAATTTGGTCCAAGTTCTCGGACCGAGAACTTGGACCAAGTTCTAGCATCGTGGACACAAGGCTTAAGGAAAGACATTAATAAAGTTCTGGAGTTGTATTACGCTTTACATAGTAACATCGGTCCGTCTGTTTTTCCGGCTGTACTTTCTCGCGCCTTTTGCATTCAAAATGGAACAAAGGCGCAGCCAGAATGAGAACGGATCCTGTCAAGTCTCGTGTCCACAATGCTAGAAAACGGTTCGAGATCTCGGAGAGAGAGTAGAACAATTGGCCGAATTGTTCAAACGCGATTGGTCAATTCTCTCTCCATCCGAGATCTCTCATCTCGGAGCAATTTCTAGCATCGTGGACACAAGGCTTTACAGCCGACACCTCGACGCTAACCTCGACGCTGTGGTCATCCGCGATTTTGGAGGAGACCGACGGATCCCGGCTGGCCATCTTTCGTTTGAGACACGCTACAGACGAGTGAAGCCTGTCGACCGTTATCGACGAATATCGACGACCTCACCGAGCGTGCCGTCCGCGAGACAGACACATGTCCCAGAACTGGATCACCGCGACGCACTTGATTCGACGGTGTCGATCGCTCGAGGCATCGGGCTCGATCGCAGGCTCACGCGGTCTCGCCGCAACGGTGCTCGAGCATCCCCAGCGAGCAGGAGGACGAAGGTATAGATACGATGTAGCGTTTAAAATTTTTAAGGCGAAAACCGTTAGCTGTCGTTCCCGCATACGCTTCGTAAACAGTATGACAGAACAGGCACGGAGCAGACATACCGAAGAATAGGAGTGCTGTTTCCGCACATGACCGCAACCATATGTGGTCTGTTCTTTTTCGCTGCACTTCTGGGACTCGATTCTTGAATTCATTCGCAAAAAGCCCGTTCTACATTAGTCGCAAGTCGATCGCAAGCCCGTTGCGACAGCCAATCAGAAGCTAGAATGGTACTATTGACGCTTCTGATTGGCTGTCGCAGCAAGCTTGCGATCGACTTGCGACTAATGTAGAACGGGCTAAAGAAACGTATGAGCAAATTCAGCTCTTATGTGGGATCTACAATGTGAGTCTCAGATGGTCTCAGAGTTGTAAGTCGTAAGAAATTGACCAATCTCAGTCAATTAGGCTGGGTCTACATTGGATGTCGTAAGTCGTGTCGGAAGAAATTGACCAATCACAGTTC
>NJRQ01000211.1:271569-283703 GCA_003063805.1 Aphaenogaster ashmeadi | reverse complement strand
CATCTAATATTCCTCCATTGTGCGCAGGGCCTTAGAATGAAATTCAGAGGGGGCCGAAAACCGGCCTTATGGACCCTCCTCCTTTATATGGGAATTTTTCGCGTATAAATTTGAGGGGAAGAACGTATAAATGGGGATAAAACATAAGGCATCTTTACATGTAGAACGTTCGCGTAACGTCGTATTCATTATCTTGCTCATTATTTTTTGTAGATAAAAGAATTACGCATATGACGTATAAAGCAATGAATCTCAAATTACTTTAATTAATCTTCCTCTTGTATTGATATCTTAATCTTTTCATGATACACCGATTATGTGATAAGTCGTCATACGCGTCTCGTATAATTATATAATATTGTTATACAGGGCCGGCAACTTAGCAGAATTCCGAGTGTGGAGTTCTGCTATCAGTAAGGTGCGAAGGGGAGGGGGGGGGTAGCCAGAAAAACTGTAACAAATTTGTACAAAATGGGGCCTTTAATTTGTTGAGAAACGTGAACGGATATAATGTTACAGTCCATGGCATATCGATAGCTCTCGTCGCAATTCATAAATAATTTTGGAACAAATTGACCAAATTCCGAGTGTGGAATTTCCACACTTAGATTAATCCAAGTGTGGAGCTCTCCACATACTCCATATATAAGTTGCCGGCCATGTTGTTATACAATCGATACGTGAACTCATTTTCGATCGTGGATTATCTTTCGGATGATTTTATCACAGCTATACGTATGTAGATCTAGTACAAGTAACGTGATATAACGATTATTGTTTCAGCTTAACTTCGTTAAATATTCGTATAGTCGATAACATGATACGAGTTTAATACCCTCCGAGTTCTATCTTAGAATATCTTTCTTTAAACCTTGAAATAATAATACGTTAACGTTCATCTAAAATTAACTGGGAAATGACATTTCGCCGATTCGATAACCAGGAACTCAAACGATTGTCAAACAAATGTTTCTTTATAACATCCAAACAATATTCTAAAATCATTTAGATAAAGATGTTTATCCTTGAATATTTCTTACAATTTACAATTATCGATTTACTGACACGCCATTGAGTCCCACGTGGCTAATTCATGATAGTACTATCTTGAACATTGTGGACGCACGATTTGTCGTACCAGGAATTTTCACGGTCAGATGACGAGAATCATGAGACACTCGAGTCATGGAATAATACAACATTTTAAGAGGCGTTTAAATAAGTTATCAAATATGTTGAAATCGACAGATAAAGAAGTCGTTATTTCGAAGCGGTTATTCACACGTATACTATCGGTATAATCGCGATTTATCTATTTCTCTCTATATAAAAATAAACATCCATGAGCAGCAGTAATAGCATATGTATATAGTGATGCAAATTATGTATCCTTTTTACACATAGCTTACGCAGATTACGTATATAGCGTATTAATTAGACGTTTCAACACGGTAACGGAATATCCCCAGTAAGCAAGAAACATTAAAGTAACATTTAGAAATGTTGATTTTATGTGCATATTTTGAACGTTTGTAAATAATATTGTATGAATATTTCAAAAAGATTAATTCATAACATGATTTTTCAAACATTGTTGAAATGTTTTAAAAACATTACTGCAAATATTTTTTTAGTATTACTCTAATATTTATTTGAGATTAATGCAATGTATTTACAATAGTTAGGACCGATTGTTCCAACTTCTTGGTAAGCTAACTATCAGTTAAATCATATGTTTATCTTTGTCTAATTTGAAGGAGAAACAAAGAGAGACATATGATTTAACTATTAGTTAGTTTACCAAGAAGTTGGAACAACCGGCCCTTAATGAGTATATAAGCAAGAAGGAAGCGTTAGAGCCAAGGGTACACACACAAAGAAAAGGCATGTACGTAAGTCTTGGGTCTGTCTCTTATACACATCTAGATGTGTATAAGAGACAGGATAACGTCCTTATTCTAGCATCACTGTCGCAGGCCCGTCCGATCATCGAAGTCAAGCAACGTTAAGCGTGGTTTAATACTTAAATGGGTGACCGCGACGCGGCGTATTCGCATACGGCACGCGGAAGTTGTTCTAAGTGCTAACTTAACATTATTTTGATGTTGACAATAATATTATTATAATAATTAATTTAATCTTTTAAAAAATATTACCACAATGTTAAAAAAATATTAATGCAATATTACTTACAACAACATAGTAAATGTTATTTCAACTTTACCGAAACCTCCAAATTGATGTCAAAGTATGTTCTTAATGATGTTCTATACAACGTTAAAAATCATATACTTGTAAACGTTGCATGTTAGTGAATATCGTTACAATAACATTGTAGCAATGATTTTTTGCTTACTGATCCTTATCAAGATGTGAAGAACTGTTAAGTGAGAGCTGTGAGAGACATAATGAAATTTATCACAGAACTTTCAAGTATTTTGCAGTTTCATTAAACTTACACGTTGAGTGCCGCGTGGGCCATCGGTGGCCCACATTAGACTTTCCGTTCAGGCCGTTTGCGCGTATTGTACATTACCTCTTCTTCTTGATAATAATATGACATCGATGATTCGTACTTTTAGAAAGTCCATTATTAAAAATTTTACTTGTGAGTGAAAGAACTGAATACGTGAATAAAGTGTGTTTGCTTCAAGAGAAAGAAATGGAGAATACCATACGTTATTTCAAGATCTGTTGAATGTACCGAATTAATCTTGACTAATCTTGATTAATCTTTTCCCACTTCTTACGAGATATGTCTCGGTTATGATACGTTTTTTCTCTCATATTCCACAGACTCCTATTTTCAAACACTAAATTGATTAGTTTTTCGATATCTATGCCCAATTTCTTCATCTTTAGATAAGTTTTATCTTCCAGATAAAGTTAGCGATATCGCCTCTCATAGCTATTGATTCTGAGAGATATCTTCCGGATAAAGTTATCGAGAACTTATCTAAAGGTGAAGAAATTGGGCACTATTCCAGCAAATTCGGACGAAGAAACAAACTCGTTTGAACGACAAACTTGTTCTGACGAATTCGTGCGACATCTGATCTGACGAACTGTACGCATGCAGTGTAACCGCTCTCATAACAATGCTCGTGTTTGTTTGTTCTGACGTATTCGTCAGAACAAAAGTTCGTCAGAACACGCATCTACTGTAACCGTAGCCTTATAGGGGCACACGCGGCCACTACAGATATATTCAGAAGATAAATTGTCAGCAACGTGCAGTCATTGTCACCAAAGGTATGGTAATATAAAATCTGATCTAGAAAAACATTTGATATTGAAACATTCGCCATTCGAACGATCGTGGGCGAACGAATATTGCAAGAAATACAGAGAAACGGTAAAATGCAACCAAGGGCGCCCGCAGGATTTTTTCCAGGAGGGGGGCATGATTCAAAATATTACTTCCAGAATCAGAATACTTATAATTTGAAATTCATACACCTTTTTAAGGTGTATAATTATAATTCTATGGATCAGGGCAAAGATCGACAGGATTAGCACAACTTTGTCTTTCCTTTATTCAAAGGGAGAGCAAATGCTTAATTTTTTGCTGATTCCAGGGGGGGGGGGGCAAATGCCCTCTCTTGCGGACGCCCATGAATGCAACTACTGCCGGGGATTTTATAATGTCACATATACAATGACAAATATAGAAAAACATTTGCAAAAAGCCATAAAAATAAGATAAAAATTGATGACGATAAATTATAAACATACCATTAGCGCCTACTACACAGTAACAAACTTTAGTATCGTCTTTTGACAATATTATTCAGGTACATAAATGTCAATTATCAATTTTTTAAATAACATTTTGTAAAGTTTTAAATATACACATGTTCAGTCACATTTATATTTCAACACAATACATTTTGTATTATGGAATATGTATGTATACAATAGATGTTTACAATTATTATTATTAACCCTCCGAGGCCACACCTTTTTTTTAATACGCCCCGGCCACACTGGGTGGTCGCCATCCAGACGGATTCAAAGTCTCATAAATTCCAGGTGCACCAATAAAGTTGTAAAAATGCATCTTAAGGGTGTTGTTCAAAAATTTAGTGCAGAACCCGAAATGTGCTCTCAATTTTTTATAAAAAATCGAAAAGAAAAAAATTTGGAAAAATGACTTTTTCAATTTAAAAATTCGTATTTTTTTAAGATTCTATATTAAGTAGCGCCCATTTAGGAAATTATGTAAAAATGGTGTTATTTTAAGGGAAAAAATACGTCACACCCATAATAATTTTCAAATGTTTACCAAACATAACTGACATTGCTCAAAGCCTTTCTACTGCACGGATCTTCGAAAGAGGGACTCAAACTAGGGATTCTAGGTGGAGGGACACTCGATTATAAAGCCTATCTTAAAAATATCGGGGCTGAATTTTTGTCTGGGTGGCCGCCACCTAGTGTGGCTTCGAAGGGTAAAAAATATTGCGTCCGGTAAAAAATTTTTCATCAATAAAATTTGCTTGAAATTTTTTAATTGAACTCTTTTTTTAACCTTTCTTGAACCTTGGTTAGATTTCTTATGTAAGAATGCGTCTGTCTTGGTACCATTCAACTCCCAAAATACTAATATTCAAATACTAATTCAAATACTAATTCAATATTTTGCCTCCGGAGATATTCAAGTATAATCAAAATAGGAAATTGAAATTTCGTGTATGCGCTTGTTACCATACTTTTACTTTTTTAAACAAGAATAATAAAAGAATACTTTCTTGTTCGAAAATAGATTCTATATAATTCTAACAACGTACAGATTCATATAGACGTTTTTTTTTTTATAATTTTGCTACCGGATAAAGAATTGCAATTATCTCGCTAATGTCGCGCGTGTGCCGTCCGTTCGCTAGTTCGCGAAGTGAAACAGCCGGCATGCGCGATCCGGACGATAAATATTAAATTCACGAGTGGTAAACCGATGACTAATGCTACGGCACGCGAAATCCTACGCCTCACGCCTCGCGCTTCTACCGCAAATTTTCCATTCCCCGGTATCCGACCCGGCCGTTCGCTCTCTCCTATCGCCCTCCTCTTCGCGCCTATAGACCCCGCAAGGTCGTGCGGCGACGTGGACGACGGAGACGAAATCGAGCCGAGCGTGCACGTGGTGTGACCCGAAGGCGAAGGTTACGAGAAATAGTTTTTGGCACTCGCGCTCACAGATGTTCATCTGTCACATTACGAGGCTGAAAAGGCGGAGAGAGCACTCAGCACGGAATGTCCAAAATCATGAAACGGTCGCTCTTAGAGAGCGATCTCTCGAACGTTTTCGCTTTCCCATACAGCACAGAAATTGCAGCAACGTCGCAGTAACATTGCAGCAACATAACGCAACATAACAATATTGCCGAAATGTTGCTGCAATGTTACTGCGACGTTGCTGCAATTTCTGTGCTGTATGGGTTCACGCGCCTTCTCTTTCCTTCTCTTCTCTCCCACTTACTTCTCGTAGAGCTGCCTTACGAAACTCAATTAGAGATATTTTATAATTTTAATAACTGATATTCAATCCGTCATTCCTCTAGTCATTTTCTTTAGTCTTGCGTTTGAGACGAGATAAGGGATTGATTTATTGTAGTCAGCGTTAGATAATACTTATGGGAAAGGTTCGTAGAATACGAAGCTATGCTCCCTCATGGAAATTTACCGCGGCTCGTTCCTTTGTGTCTCATTCGTGGTTCCTCAGAAATGTAGGATGATTCCTGGTAGCCACACTCTATACATACACGAAGAGAAATGGTGTTATATTAACAGTATTAAGTCAAATTGGAAATAATTTTTTTTAATTTGATAAGAGTATTAATGAAATAAATACGTATGCTCTTATTTTATTAAGACTGTTATTGAATTAAGATTATTTTTAATTCGATACTTTAACTTAATGTTGTTAATACATTATTCTTTTTTGTGTATATATAATATAGCAATCTTTAAAAAATTATTGATAAGAGTCAATGTTTAATCGATCACAAATTGTAGTGTAGTGAAAATTTCGAAATGATTATATTTTTATTTAAAAATCAATGACTACGATTATGATAACAAAGGCAAAAATTTCTAAATGATGCAATTTTTATTTAAATATCTTCGTTTTTAGTACTGGTAACTTCGCCATTATTAATAAAAATAATATTTGTTAACATTCAACATATAAAAACATAACAAGGCTTTATCGATATTTAAATAAAAAGGATAATTGTATAAAAGGTGACTTTAATTTTTCTTAGACAGAACTGCATTTTTTGCAAGGTTCACCTTGATTTTTTTTTTGGACAGTCTTGTACATTTTTCTACATCATTTTTTGATCATTTTAGATATATACATATATACAGGGTGTATCATTTTAAGTGATGCAGTCGATTTTCTCCGAAACTATCGATGATACAAAAAAATGTTTTAGATGAAACTTGAACGGTTTCGAAGGGGACATTTTATTATGGACATAGGTTTTTTCTAGGTGGAGGTGTTCCTGAGATTTCAAGGTTACCTTTATTTTTTTAAATGGAATCATATGATTTTTTAAATCTAATATAATTCCTCCAGTTATTTGGCATATAAAAGTATTAAGGTAAAGTTATCAAAAAATCAATAGTTTACGAGATATTTCATATTTTATTCTGGCATATTTTGACATGAAATATAAAATATCTCGTAAACTATTCATTTTTTGATAACTGTACCTTAATACTTTTATGCGTAAAATAATGGGATGAATCAATTGATGCGAGAAAAACACATAGTTGCTTTTCAAAAAAATATGTAATTTCATATTGCAAATTGCATAATTTTTTTGAAAAGCAACCATGTGTTTTCCTCACATCAATTGATTCATCCCACAATTCTACGCATAAAAGTATTAAGGTACGATTATCAGAAAACGAATAGTTTATAAGATACTTTATATTTCATGTCAAAACATACCAGAGAATAAAATGTAAAATATCTCGCAAACTATTGATTTTTTGATAACTCTATACCTTAATACTTTTATATGCCAAATAACTGGAGGAATTAAATTATATAAAGAAAATCATATGATTCCATTTAAAAAAACAAGGGTCATCTCAAAATCTCAGGAACACCTCCACCTAGAAAGAAACATGTAGCCATCATAAGATGTCCCCCTCGAAACCGTTCAACTTTTATCTGAAACATTTTTTTGTATTATCGATAGTTTCGGAGAAAATCGACTGCATCACTGCATATATATGACTATGACACTCTCTCCTGTGTGCCATTGCCTTCCTTTTTGGCATTAAAGTAACAGAATTATATATATACAATCTCGGCGTTTAAATGTTTAAATTTCAGGAATTCCATGCGAGACACCGAACGTCAATGAGGCTTGCTTTCTCCGTCATCAGTTGCTATCTTTACCTTTTCTCTCTCTTTCGTTTTCCTCGTCCCAAAATATCACCTTGCGCATTATACATCCACGATTAACATTTATTAGCAATTGTAATTATCGATAAACGTCTACCAGTGATAAGATAGGATAAGGCAACAGAGTAATTTCGTATACCTATTTCGAATAATTGCGAGATATCCGTTCCATTTAACTCATCGCGAAGCCACGATGCATCCTTACGTTGGTCTGTCTTAATTCTATAGAACAAAGGGATTTCTACACACAGCCCTGACCACGTCAAAGTTACCGCACCACGAAGGAGCATAAATTGCGCCCTTATTGCTCGCGTACTACGGAAATAAGAAAAAGACAGAGATAGTTATTTCAGAGAGAGAGAGAGAGAGAAGACCGCGACTGGATCCGCGGCGGTCTACCAGCTTAGCGGAGTGGGGATGCACTCCGTCAATAAAAGGGGAGGGGGAAACTGCACTCCGCAGCACTCCGCTGCGTCGCACGTGCGCGCGAGGGGCACGGCTGTCGCGCGAGCGAGCGAGAGGGAAGGATCGAGCGGGCGGGCAGTGGGGGTGGGTGGGGGCAGAGCGGGCACTTGACTCGACGCCCCTGCCTGCGTTGTGACACACAGCTGATCAGTCGGCTCGTGACGCACGTATCGGTGCGTCTGTTGCGAGTGCGTGGTGTCGAGGCCGCGCGCGGGGAATAAAACGCAGGATGACCGCGACGGTCTGAGGGCGAGAGCGCGGCCGTGGTTCATGTGCGTGCCCTGGTGACGCTCCGCGTTCTCTATGCGCCTGGACGGCAACGGCGAGGACGACGACGACGACGACGACGACGACGACGGCGGCGGCGGCGGCGACGACGAGGTAGTCGGCGGACACGGGCGGCGGCGAGATTGTCCGGCGAGGGCGGCGGCGGCGACGGAGGAGGAGGAGGAAGAAGAAGAGGAACGGAGCGGTCGGGTCGATCGACGGTCGGCCGACGCGGACGGGGTCTATGACTGGAACGGCGGCGGCGGCGGCGGATGATCGCGGTGAGGAAGGCAGGCGGTGGAAGAAGCACGAGGACGGACGACGACGCCGTTGGCACGGGTTCATGACACGGCCCCGCGAGGCGGCCCCGCAGAGCGACGCGCAGTGCCGTTTTTTCCTCCGCACGGAGCATTGACGCGCGCCTCCTAGTTACCGTCATCGTCATCGCGGTATCTACCTACCCGCGGCTCGCCTACCTACGGCCGCCGTGAATATTCATCGGGAAACGCACACGCGGCCGCGCGCGCGCGCGCGCGCGTGCCAGC
The DNA here is from genome assembly GCA_003063805.1 of Aphaenogaster ashmeadi. Classification (NCBI taxonomy): domain Eukaryota; kingdom Metazoa; phylum Arthropoda; class Insecta; order Hymenoptera; family Formicidae; genus Aphaenogaster; species Aphaenogaster ashmeadi. The sequence goes on along the minus strand of NJRQ01000211.1, from coordinate 275,006 downwards.
CCGCGACGGGTTGATAAAGAGCGCGTCCTGGAGAAGGGGCAGATAGGTATCCGCAGGAGAGAAGCAGGAAGGAAGGAAAGAGAGGAGAGCGGGACGGCTATTGTCCTCGTCTCCTCCCCCCGTTTCGTCATCTCTAATTTTCTCCCACCCACCCCCCTTTCCTTTTTTTTTAATGAAAGGGGACCCCCCAGAATTTACACCCTTTCCACCCCCTTTCCCCCACCTGCCCTCCTTCCGGTCCCCGATGACCCGTCGCCCCCTCCCCCCCCCCCCCCCCCCCCCCCCCCCCCTTTCCCTCCCTCCCTCCCGTGCGCACGTTCGCTCTCTCGTTATTTCTCCGTTTCGCATTAATCTGTTGCCCGTTTTCGCGCTACCGTGTTTCGTCACGCGCGCACACACACGCGTACACGCACGATATATTTATTCCCCCGTGGCGGCAATCGGCCCCCGCGGGTTTTTTTATCTCCTCCCAGCCGTGCGTACGGGACAGCCGCGTGTGTCTCATTTTGGTGTGCGGTACGCGCGCGCGCGAGAGCCGCGACTAAAGGTCGATGACGATGCAACGGGTTCAAGATCAGGACAATGGGATCAACATCAAGTTCGGCCCGGGCAAGCCCCGGAAGGGCGACTACAGGCTGGTGTCGCAGAGCACCGACAGCACCAAGGACCGCTGCAATGGGACCAATGCGTCAGGTGAGCCCAGCGTCGCCTGATGATTCCGAGCGTGCCCGGAAGAGGCGACCTTGCCCGATGGACCAGGAAACGGTGTATTTTTCAGTTCTCCCCCTGCGCCCCCCCCCCCTCTTCCCCTGGACAACGTTGGTCCCGCGGTATTTTCACGCGACCATCTTTGTTTTCGAGCTTTCCGCGTGAAACCCGAGGGGTTGGCCGAGGCGTTAGTCAAAATTTGTATTGGAAGTCCGTTGACTGTTGTGATTTCAATTCGAATACGAATACGTTGAGATTTCGGCTACGGTCAACAAATGCTTCGAAGCATTTGCTTGACAAATCGGAAGAAAGAATTTTACTAATTCGACCAATCAGAAAATGCTTTGAAGCATTTGTAGCATCAAGTTGACCGTAGCCGTCGTAGAAGGAAGTTTGCTGATGTTATTGCGAATGACGTCACAATTACGGGATGAATTATGGGAATCACGAGAAAGCCGTCAGGGACGCCTGCTCACGCTGTTTCGATTCCTATATCCTCTTTTATCTTTCGGATACGTAACGATTTTTTGCCAACGCCAGCTGGTGTTACTGATAACCCCAGCACAGTTCAGAGGCGTGTTGTCGTTCCGCTTGGACATTTGCGTGTTTTTTTTATAATTCTTCTAAGTAAAGTTTATATTTTTTTTATTCGAATAAGTATTACACGACATTTTCTTCGTTTTTATAGATCGTGTTTTATTTTATGAAGTATATACGTATATATGATGCAATATTTTACATTAATATAACGTTATTTATTATTTTATATTGCAATTTAAATGCAATTTTATTTAATTAAGTTATAGCAAGTTATAATTTAAGTGCAATTTAACTTAATTATATTATATTATTTTTATTTATTTATGTATTCATAATCCTTTTATTTATTTATTTATTCATAATCCTTTTATTTATTTATTTATTCATAATCCTTTTATTTATTTATTTATTCATAATCCTGCCTTGTGGTTTAGGATGGCTGCAACTTAATTATTTTAATTATATAACTTAATTGAATATAATTTAATTTTATAATTTAATTAAATTATATTTTATTTAAATTTAATAATTTAAATAACTACGTATAATTTTTTATTATTATAATTATATAATAAAATAAATTTTAATAATTCGCGAATAAGTTATATATTAAAAACAGATCGCATTCTTTTAAATCGGCAAACGAAACTAGAAACGAAGCCAGAAACACTCATTGGATCTAACAATAAAATACGTACTGGAAACAGCACAGAATGGTGCTTGACATGTTTCACACCTTTGTTTCCTCTCTTATCACGATACGACCGTATCACCGAATTATCTCACTGCTACTATCATTATCTCTTAATTTTTTATGTCGCGTCCGCATTTACGATTTTCTTCGATTAATGAGGATAATTTTACTCTTTTTCCATTTCTGTGTTACTCCATCTTTGGGATCATATAACGCGTTTGGGATAGATCTGTTATAGATAGAACTTTTATAAATAGAAAGGTCAGATAAAAAATTGGCCTAAGAGCCAAGAAGTAAATTGAGTAAGTGTAAAACTGATATAATGATCAAAACTCGTCATACTTGCCAACATTGATGTCGTTGTAATATTTTTTAGCTTTATTAATTTAATCACAACCTTCGTTCATTCGTAACATAACATTGAAAATTGCACGTTTGAAAGTATAAATAAAGTTGTAACTATTTTCGTAATAATTTCAGGTACTAAAACAATTTGTATAAATATACGAGAAAATTATTTCGAGAAAATTGGGGTGCAGGGGTAAATTTACCACAATATTAAATTAATCTTAAGAGTTTGAAACTTCTTTTTCGTTTCGTTCTATTTCCCCAACATACTGACATATCAAATCCGATACAGATAATAGAAAGGGAATTATTTTTTAAGGAATTATATTTTATTTTTGTACACTAATATGTAATTATATAAATGTTAAACGAAGCTGATAATTTATATCGACGTAACACACGTCTTTCTCTATCAACAAATAAAACCTCCCGATCTTTTTAAGTCATTTTAATGGAAAAATTCAGACAAATTGTTTCTTTTATAAATACTTTTTTAGAAAAGGAAACTATGTCGAAGACGGGAAGAACCTGTTTGAAAGAAACTCGTTTACCGTAATTGAATTCCTGTCGCGCGATATTTAATTCATCTATTATCCGCGTATAAAAGCGAATGAGATTGCACGTCACAACGGAAATGACTTCCGCGTATGAGGTGGCTGGTATTACAATGTTGCATACCGATGAATGTTGCTCTTTGTCGGCGACGGAAGAAATTACAACTTTCCTTTGTCCACGCGCACGTACTTAGTACACTTTGTCCTTCCTTCCTCTGGAACAGTGCCGTCCAAAATTAGTAATTCTGGGCATTGACTTGATGTGTGTTAGCGTTCACAATCTATTGCTTTCCTTTTTCTATATTAAGAAAGAGGAAAGTCATAGGCGTGAACACCGATATGCATCAAGCTAAAATTCTCAGAAATAAAAATCTCACGGAAAAAACAATAAGGTTGCCACAACCACAATAATAGTAACATTTGGTACAGCCACGTCCTGTGGTTGTCACATTCACATTGTTTTGTGTAGTGCATCCAGGGATGTGCAAAATGGGTGTCCAAACCCATTTAAAATACAAAATACAAAATAGTTGGAAGCTTTCCATTTGAAAATGCTAAATGTAAAATGCTTTTTGGATACCCATTTAAAATAG
>NJRQ01000211.1:255575-271008 GCA_003063805.1 Aphaenogaster ashmeadi | reverse complement strand
CATTTAGCATTTTCAAATGGAAAGCTTCCAACTATTTTGTATTTTTTATTTTAAATGGGTTTGGACACCCATTTTGCACATCCCTGGATGCACTACACAAAACAATGTGAATGTGACAACCACAGGACGTGGCTGTACCAAATGTTACTATTATTGTGGTTGTGGCAACCTTGTCGTTTTTTCCGTGCTTGGATGGCACTGCAATAAAATGAATCGTGCGATTTTTATGTCATATTCGATGCGTTAACAATTTAAGGGGGTTTCGCTCAAAAGTACTTGAGAAATAGGCAATTTTTGGGATCTTTTTCTCATAAACGAAAAACCTAGAAACTTATAGTTTTGCATATGTATTTGTTACTGTTTGTTATTATGTGTTAACTGGTTTTTATTATCATTTCTACCGCGTTTTATATAAAAATAATTAATATTTATTAAGATGTGACTGGCTCCGAAATTTTTATCCTCGATAGTTGCCATGATAGAGCCCGTTTTAGTTATGGGAAATAAAAAGGTCAAAGTTTATTTTAATCAATAGGCTTGTGTGTTTATATATCCCGTGCCTCAATCATTCGTAAAAAGCTAAGAAAAAAGAAATGACGGCATGTTAAAGAAGAGATTTAACTTTTTAACAAATTTGTTTACTTTAAATTGTTATTAAAAATAGAAATACTAATGATATTTTTATCTTTTTTGTAGAGGGGCTATAGGAATATGTACAGAATATATATATATATATATATAGAATTTGAAGTTTAATCATTAGTTTTTGAGATATCATGGCAACCGTTTTGAGGACAAAAATTTCGGAGCGGCCATACATCCTACATTTTAATAAATATTAGTTATTTTTACACGAAACGCGCGGTAAAAAGGATAACAAAAGCAACAAATATGCAAAATGCACATATTAAAAACTACAAGTTTCTAGGTTTTTCGTTTATGAGAAAAAACTCCTAAAAAATTGCCTATTTTTCAGATACTTTTGAGCGAACACCCCCTTAAGCACATGTTGTACGCTCGCACAAGTGCACTCTCTTATGTCAGCATTGTCGGACAAGTGTAGCCGGTTTCGCCCGCAAAACCAAAATATGAGGAAGTTAGTTTAGTACCGTTCATTAACATACCAATTTCCATCTCGTTATCGTCGGAACGCGTTCCGCCCGCGGAGTACACACCGGGATAACATCTGTCATTATCTACTTGTTGTTTGACGGCCTAATTGCCATCGTTTGCTCAGTCTTCTCGCGAACCGATTACACAAGATTAACAATGTACAAACCATACTAACTCCTTTCCTTATTTTATTTACCGAGCCCGCCACATTGAGCAACCCCGCAATAGATTGTCGGAAGTAAAAGGAGTTCCTGCCGCGTTCTCCCTTTCATCGTTTTCTTTTTAAAGAGAATTCATAGAAACAGCGATCCTACTTTATGTTACTTCTCAAATAGTGTGTGGCATTTGGTAAACATGTTTCATGAAGCAATTGAAATTTTTCCAAAGGGAGATTATCCATTTTACTTTTTCTATTACTTATCTCATTGTCAGTGTAACACTGAGAAACTACAAAGTCCAGGAATTATTAGTTATACCAACCGAATGAACTTTGGAGTGTCAAGTGTTAGGGTCCAATGATTGTGTTGGAATAAAATTATTTTAATCGCGCATCTTTTTTTGCTCGCTTTTTTGACCTTTTCTTTCTTATATTGCTTTGGAGTATCAACTTTGTCGACCAAAAAAAAACTTGATCTCAACTTCTTGACATGAGAGAAAAAGAAAACGAATTAATCTAAATTAAATCAAAACTTTTAATCTAAATTAATGAAGAAAAAAGTATCGTAGAGGATGTTCTATGTTATTATAAGCGACATGAAGTTTTTTGGAAGAATCGATTCTGAAAGATCTCTATTTTTATTACAGAGAAAGATGAGAAAACGGAGGAGGAGTTAGTTCCACCGGACGGAGGCTGGGGATGGCTGGTGCTCCTGGCCGCCGTCATGGTCAACCTCCTCATCCCCGGCACCATCAAGTCCTTCGGGGTGTTGTTCGTCGAGTTCCTCGATGTATTCGATTCGTCACCAGCGGCAGCTGCATGGATACCGTCGCTTTGTTACTTCCTGTACAGCTCGCTGGGTAAGAAACGGGCCGCGCTTATTTCGAGGTCGCGGGTCCACGTGGTTTTTTTTAGACACCTCTCTCGGGCCGGGTCCTGAGTCAAGGGTTTCGTTTTTCCGCAACTTGTCCCAGTTTCGTGCTCTTACGTAATCCGCGATTAAATATTTAGGCGTGTCTCACTCTGTTTACCAATGTCTTATCGAAACGACGAAACTTCGAGCGGTGTTTACATCGGTTCGATTACAGTTTCATGATACTTTTATGAAAGGAACTCCAAACAGTTATTGGCAAACATTAACTTTCACGTTACGTCATGATGCATATGCGGGCTGTATTATTACATTCTTGTAAAGGAAAAAGGAAAAAGGTAAAAATTCACGACAGATAGCAGATTCCGAGAAATATTTGCGCACTTAATCGCGTATTGTCTATGTAATGTTTACGTACTCTTGCTTGGATAGATTATGAATCACGTTGATGAATTCGCGCAAACGTGGTTAGGAATCAGCTTGTTTTGTCTTTACGCGTGTTATGTTTGACGAGAATCTGAATCGCATCGACTTACATGCCTTTTCACAAGAATGTAACCGATAATCGCGATACGATTTCATTTAAATTCTGAAGAATGGAGGATACATCTGTGTAAATACACTAAGAAAAAAAATTTGTTGAAAAACTAAAATATTTAGTCCGATACGTTCAACTAAATCATTAGTTGGTTTAACTGAACATTAGTTGAATTAACTAATTCTTGATTTAAAAATTTTGATGGTTGACATGAATGAACTATACTTTTTTAAATTCAACTAATGTTCAGTTAAACCAACTAATGTTTTAGGCCCAGTTCCACAATCTCCAGTTAACTTAACCGGCCGGTTATTCCATTGGAATTGACCAATCGCATTTGTCGTTAAGCAAAATTAACAAATGCGATTGGTCAATTCCAATGGAATAACCGGCCGGTTAAGTTAACTGGAGATTGTGGAACTGGGCCTTAGTTGAACGTATTGGACTAAATATTTTAAAAAACAACAATTGGATAACTTAGATTCGACCTGACTGGCCAGATGTATTATGAAATAAAGCACTACGTTTCGACCATGGATTTTGGTCCTTTTCAAGTGCGTTGATACAGTATTTTACGTAACATACACAAAATTATGAAATGTGCCCAAATAAATCATCTAAATATTTTAGTTTTTCAACAAATTTTTTTCTCAGTGTAGTCTAAGCAAACGTCGCTGTTATTACTTGTATATCTTTGTATCTTCAATAATATCTTATCTCGTTACAGGCCCACTCTCTAGTGTACTTTCGGTCAAGTATTCCTATCGTACGGTAACTTTAATAGGGGGGACATTTGCCGCAGCGGGGATGATGCTGAGTTATTTCGCGAACTCTGTGGCCTTTCTATGCGTTAGGTAATATATTTCTTCTTTTAATACAAGATAGAGTTAATGATTGATCATTATTTTGCGCAATGAATATCTTCACAAAAGCAATTATATCTTGTTTAACCCGTAAGCACACGCCTGGGGGTCAAACTGACCCAGACGAAAGCTATGAATTTACTAATCAAAATATTACATAAAGAAATATTTTTAAAAATATGAATTTCTTTTAATTTCTAATGCTTGAAAATTATTATTTTATGTTTAAAACATGTCTCAGTTTATACTTATTTATAAATAAAAATTAAAAATTTCGTTTATACACAAAAAATAAATAAATTAAAATGCCGGTCAAATTGACCTCCACGCGAGCATTTACGGGTTAAGAAGATAGAAATTCTTCTAGATTTCAGTAAAAGCAAGATTTGTTAAAGTAAATGATTTCCTCATTGCATTTAGTTTTGCGGTTTTGCCTTGTAATGTGGAAAGGGTAAAATTATTGTAAAAACTTTTCCAAAAAAATTCCAGGAAATGCAAAATGCAAATGTTCAGACGAATTCATGCGACATTAATAAAGATGAACGATGAAAAAAAATCAAATGTATGTAACGTACAAAAGAAGTGTGCAAAATTCAACATATTGGCTTTTTTGAAGCTATGTACTCTTTCGAGTATAGGTATTCGGAGTGTTCGTTGCGCAACATATTATTATTATTATTATTGTAAAGAACGAACACGCAAATATTTCTCATGTAATTCCCTGTTTCCAGTTATGGTGTATTGGTAGGTACGGGTGCTGGATTAGCGTTTCCTCCGACTGTATATATCGTAACATCTTATTTTGTACGGCTACGAGGACTCGCCAACGGGCTCTGCATATCCGGCAGTGCTCTAGGTTCAATATTTCTTCCGCCCGTTCTGGGCTTTCTTCTACAAGAGTATGGTTATAGGTAAGCTACGATTGCACTGTCCAATGAAAAATTAAAACGCTTCTGCGACCTGAACGATATACAGGGTGTCCCAGACCACCCGTACACCCCATTTAAAAGCTAGGGATGCGATTCTATCAAAAAATGTTGTAGACAAAAGTTGTACGGTTTCGAGGGGCACATAAGATGGTGTCATTAGTTTGACCTTGAATAGTTGCTTGAAGGTCACGTGAAGGTCACCTTCAATTTTTTAAATGGAACCGCCTACTTTTTATTGCATATTCTTGTAGCTTATCTCGAGGGCTTTCTAAAACACTATAATTAAATGTTTTTTCGTTAAGCACTTTCCGAGTTATGAGGCTTGAAAGTTACAGTATTTTGGCATAAAATACAAAATATCTTGTAAAACATTCAGTTTTCGGTAATGTTACCTTAATACTTTTATGCACAGAATAATGAGACGAATCAATTTATGTAATAAAAACACATGGTTGCTTTTAAGAAAAAGTATGCAGATGCATGTTGCAAATTACATATTTTTTCTTAAAGGAACTATGTCTTTTTTTCATACCAATTGATTCGTCTCATTATTCTGTGCATAAAAGTATTAAGGTAACATTACCGAAAACTGAATGTTTTACAAGATATTTTGTATTTTATGTCAAAATACTGTAACTTTCAAGCCTCATAACTCGGAAAGTACTTAACGAAAAAACATTTAATTATAGTGTTTTGGAAAGCCCTCGACATAAGCTACAAGAATATGCAATAAAAAGTAGGCGGTTCCATTTAAAAAATTGAAGGTGACCTTCACGTGACTTTCAAGCAACTATTCAAGGTCAAACTAATGACACCATCTTATGTGCCCCTCGAAACCATAAAACTTTTGTCTACAACATTTTTTGATAGAATCGCATCCCTAGCTTTTAAATGGGGTGTACGGGTGGTCTGGGACACCCTGTATATTCTAAATAATTTATGCTTCTTAAAAATAAATCCATTATCTAAAATTGCGTATCACGTCAAAATTTTGAAAAAAATGTAGATAAAAAAATAGCGGTCTCGTGTCTATTTCTACTAATGTAAATTAATTTTAATCTCGATTCTAATTCTTAGAACTAGAAAAAGATAAAGAATAAGTTAAACCGAGACTAAATTTCTACATTGATAGAAATAGACATCAGACATAAGATAGACATATTTAAGACGTTATCACAGATAAACTGTTGTTTAATTTCAAATTTGATTTGTTTTATTTACAAGCGTTTATTATCTTTTGCCTCGGCAAAGTGTATAAATTTAGCAGATTTAATTAAATCTAACAAATTTTATCAGGCGTTAAATTGTAATAATGTGCGGCTTCTTATGCGTAATAATAAAGAATAACAACAAAGAAGAGAGGATAAATATAGTTAATCTCACATTTATCGAAAACTGATAAACGCTATGTAACAAATAAAATTACTGTAAGAACAAGATCTTATTTATAATTTTTCGATCGGTTACTATGTACGTAATATACATAGTAATTATCGTTTTATCGTTGATCGATCAATCTCTTCAGCAATAATAATAATAATAATCTGTAAAAATATCTGTTTCTCTGTTCATAGAGGTGCGGTATTAATAATGGGTGCTCTCACGCTAAATGTCTGGGCGAGCGCGCTCCTGTACCACCCGGTAGAATGGCACCTGGTGCCGACTCGGCTTCCAGACGATAGCGAAGCGCACGATAACGTAGAGACTATGTCGGTGACTGTCACCAGCAGTCCTGAGCAAGCGACGGAGAAGAGTAACAACCAGCTGGTATCGTTGAACAACTCGGCGGACGAGAAGGCCGCGCCGATCGTGCCGAAAAGCGCATCGAGCGTCGCCTTGGAATATTACAAGAACACGCCGGTGCAAAGTCGCACGCGAAAGATCAGCATGCCCACCGGACGCGAGATCAGCGGCCAGATGCACAGCACGCCGACGTTGCACGCTGTGCCGGAGCGCGGCGGTGCCGTGGTCGACTCCGGCAAGTACACCAGAACGCCGAGATCACCGCTGCACTCTCCTAGTACGTCGTCATTCAACTACGTCAGCACGCCGTACCATGGTAGCACGCTGTCGGTTCTGCACGCGGAACGCGCGTCCACGTTGACACTGAACGCCATCTCCAGTACGTTCACCAGGAAGTCGACGGCGGGAGAGCAGAAGCCGCGCAAGCACGACGAGAAGGATCAACAGAACAAATTCTTCGACTTCAGCCTGCTCAAGGACCCTATCTACCTCGTCATCCTCATCTCCAACTCCACCAACGCCATCAGCTACACCAACTTCGTTATTCTGCTGCCGGCCTACGCCATCTCCCTAGGCTTCGACAATTGGGACGGGTCGCTGTTGCTGTCGATCGTCTCCATGCTCGACTTGGTAGGCCGTATCGGCGGCTCCGCTCTCTCCGACATCAAGATTATGCCCAAGCATTGGTACTTCGTTGGCGGTCTGCTCGCCTCCGGGATCTCTTTGGCCATCCTGCCCACTTCCAGCACGTACACCACGCTGTCCGTTTATTGCGCCTTCTTCGGTCTCGCGTCCGGCATCTACGTCGGCATCACCGCCGTCATCATGGCTGATATGCTGGGCACGGAGAAACTCACCTCGTCCTATGGCATCTCATTGTTCGTAAACGGTGTCATTCAATTGGTAGGTCCGCCGATTTGCGGTATAGTGTTCGAGCAGATCGGCAGCTACGGACCAATCTTCAGTATACTAGGCATCGTTCTGGTGTTCGGCGCGTCTCTTTGGAGCACGGTGCCGTTCATTCGAAGGAGGCAGGCAGCGTTGAAAAAGCCCGCCGGGATAGACAAAGTATAATAGACCAAATAAACAAAGTAAAATATAGACGTCTGTCTTCATCGTTAGTATCTAAATCGTAGTTTTTCGTAGTTTTATATTTTCGAATTTGAGTTTTGGGATAAATGTATTGCAGACATATACATGCGAGCGAAAGAGCTATCCCAAGTTTTCGAATCTTAAGATGTAAAATTATGAAAAAAGAAGTTAAACCGTCGAGACGCGTGTGACTCGACATTTTGCGGGGGCACACATGAGCTTAATTGCGCGGTCACCTAAGAGCGGCCGTGCAAGCAGCGTATACTTAAGTATGTGTGTGAGAGAGAGAGAGAGAGAGAGAGAGAGAGAGAGAGAGAGAGAGAGAGAGAGAGTGTGGCCGAATATTATAATTATATAATATATTGATATTATATAATTATATAATATAATATAATATTAAACTGTGATGTTAGCACGAATGTCGTGTATCGAAGCTACATTGACAAAGTTTTCGGACCGAGCGAGTTACAGCGAAAAGAAGCATCGAAGTTTTCGCTTAGTCCGGCGACTTTACATACGAAGTACGATGATTAATTGCCGAATAATTATTGACTGTAATTATAATTGTTCGTTAAACAAAGCGCGGTAAATGTGGGGAAATTTTATTATATATTGAGCATTTTTTGTGTCTATTATCTTGAATAATTACTGTACGTAATTGCTTGTACGTAAATGATTAATTCGTGCAAAACGTTCATCTCGAAAACGTTTTGTTCTATGCTGTTGTATTTCTCATTAGCGAATTGATTGATAAAAATGATTTACTGTAAATACTTGTCACATTTATCTTTCTGCAATGATTACTATATATACAGAGTGAAGTAATTCTATCATTTAGAATTTTTCTTTCTTATGATACAAAATGGAATGCTCCATGTGCAGTTTTATAATCTGAAGAAAGCTACAGCATAAACTTGTTTAATACTAAGTTTATCTTTTCAAAATAGATAAAGGCGATTTTGTTAAGTGAGATCCGACATTGTTACGATATTAAAACGAAAAATTGAAAATAGCGCACAAAGATTAACGAAACGCACTTAAAACAAGTACTTATGATGGTGAAGTGCAAGAAGTACTTAAAGTGAGCAATACGATAAAACGGTAGAAAGTTTATGAATAATAAAAGTTCTTTTCAAGGATGAAAATGATGAATAAAATCTATTATTTTTATTGGTTTTTAAAAATCATATGAGAAACCAAATATCGATTCGTTTTAAATTACAAAAAAATTACGTCCAACAGAATTGATTTCACTCTGTGTCAGTAATATTAGACTCCAATTCGATCACATTTACCGCCAAACATACGCCATTGTACCGGCAATGAAATATCGCACAATGCAATCTTACGTAGTCCATCTTTATAAAATGAATTATTTAGATAGGCATTTCGAGATAAGAATTTTTGACAAACACGTGAACGCGTCCTTCCTTGAAAACGAAAAGAAAATCTCTTGCCTTACACATACGAAAAAAAGAAATTGCCCTCTTTCTGAAAGTAAAATTTTTTCACCGGCACGAAGACTATAATCTAATTATATTCGAGTACTTAGAGGGAAGAAACAGCGGTCGTGACTGGTGCTAGTTGCATCGGAACGAAAATGCGATGGTATAATTTAGCGTGTGTACCTACTCTGATAGGCCTATGATAAAGTAAACCGTCACGCACTGTAGGCATAGCGTCTCCTAAAGACTCGATCGTATGTAAACGCTATTTTAATGCTAGAATGATCGGAAATGGGTTCTACTTATAAGGAACCGTCTTAGTCATTGGAGATAAAAATCGCTTTCGAATAGAGGCTGCCCCTTTTTCTAAATTGAGAATAAGATAATCGAAAAGATCCGCAAGAAGTACAAGACTTGTGGCTGTATAAGCAGGACATGTCTGGCGAAACATAGGTTTTACGCCTTTCTAGCGTTAATGCCGTCTTTCGGCGCTCGAAAGAGATTCGGATCGATTCATGTTCCAGGCTCTTTCCAAATCCGCCGGAAATAATGCCTTATGAGTAGATCATAAGTAGTTTGTAAGTGTGTAATATATAAAAAATATATTATGTTTATATAACTCTATACAAATACACGAAATAAAAAAAATATTTCAGAATAGTTCATTGGCATTTTTCCTCTTAGGTCACGTATTTAACGTTAATTATTTAAATATTTTTCCTTTATTTGTGTTTACTACAATTTGTGTATGTTATATTTATATTTTATATATTTTATAAATAAAAAAGAAATTGAATCAGGTCGAAATTAATAATATAAGACAGCATAAGATCAGACATTTTCTGAAAGAGACAATAATGAATGATAGGAGCATAGATTAAAATAACTCGAATTTTGCTATCTAGAATATGTTTTGAAATAAATACAGTTGTAATATTATTCTCTATATTTCCAAAACAAATGCCCGAATTGGGCACTCAGAGATGGTTAACAAGACAAGAGGATATTTGTCAATGTATGTTACATTTTATCGATATATTTATACTTGCTTACTCGAACAATGACTATGATTTAAATGAAAGCAGTTACTTTTCCTTTGGGACAGGTTCCTTTGAGATAGTTTCGGTAGCTGATGGGGCATCCCGGAAATTGGGAAACTGCTCCCATGGGGCGGCTAGTTCAAACTTACGGAATTCCTGAGTCAATTCTAATGGTTCAATTACTATTCTTTTATGTTCGTCGTCATAGCGCACCTGAAACATGAAAATCATTGATTATTAGAACATAAAAGTTAATATTTTATAATCATTTTCTTAGACATTATTCTTTCAATAAGATTTTAATAACGGTAATTTTAAAGTTGACAAGGATTGAAATAGACAAGGATTGTAAATTCTTTAAAATGCAAATGTTATCAAGTTGGCTTAATGCTACGTTAAAATCAATGATATACAAATTTTTGCTGAATAACTACCTCAACATATCCGCTGAGTGGAAAATCTTTCCTTAATGGGTGTCCTTCAAAGCCATAGTCTGTAAGAATCCTACGAAGGTCGGGATGATTCGAGAAGAACACACCGAACATGTCCCATATTTCTCGCTCATACCAATCAGCAGCTATGAATATGCTATAAATGGAGTCAACCGGCGTCAACTCGTCGGTATACGTTTTAACTCTGATACGCGAATTGTATCGCAACGACAGTAGGTTGTAGACAAGCTGTAATGATAAATATGAAACATAATATTCTGTTATGTCATGTTTGTATAAAATATTTGTACGCTTCTGTATAAAATGAAGTAAAACTCACCTCGAATCTGCACTGTCTACTGGGCACATCTACAGCCGTAATATCTGACAGATTAACAAATTGTGTGTTATGGTGATCTTTTAAAAATGTAAACGTAGGAATGATGCCATCAGGGGTGATCAGCAATTCCAGCTCGTCGCCAGCAGCCAGCTGTACTTGTTGTATGTATTTGGGTAGACAATCGTTAATATAACGTCCAAAGTGTATTAGACGGTCGACGTCAACATGACTGGGTTTCCGTATCGTGGCTGCAAAAATATTAGAACAAGATAATGTAATTTTGTTAAATATTTTGCATATATATATATATACAGGACATTCCAAAATTATGATTTCTTTCGCTGACAGAAATTAAAACGAAAACTAATAACCTGTCAAAATCAGATAGATTATAATGTTATACTTTATTTATGGATATTAAATTACAAATAAACAAATTGTACGTACGACGAGTCTCGGTTTTATCGGTTTTGTCACTGGCAGTCGTGGTATTATTCCTTACAAATGACGGAGAAGCGACAGCATAACCTGTCAAACAAATGCATATGTTATTACATAATTCGATGGAAATGTCGCTCCCGTGATCGACATTCCATTACATTTCGGCGTAGCAGCTGGTAAACTTCGTGACAGTCTCCACCAGTTTCTAAATATCGACGTCATTTTCTCAATGAATATTTAAATACGATTACAAACACAGTTGTTAGCGGAGCATAATTCTGCAACTTTGGATTAGGGTTGTGCACGCCGATTTCGATTACTCGATTATAATCGATTTTGACCTTTCGACTTCGGTTTTTTTGTAATCGACGATTGCATCCCAATTATAATCGAAAAGTCGATTATTGCTGGTCGATTTTCGATTATTTTGATAAAATTCCAGTTTGATGAAAAACAGAATTGTAGGAAAAATGGCTAATAATATTGTGCGATAGCAGAGACATCCATTGATGTCTGGTTTCAACTTTCAGTCAGGCGCAGTGCGGCAGCTCGCGGGATTTGGCAGCACTGTTGCGCTACCCGCTACGCTACAGTCACGTGACACGTGTCGAGCAAATCAGCAAATGCCAACGAAAATCGAAATTCGAAAGTTTCGCGCGGTGCATGAATGAACAGAACAGGCGGCTGGTCAGTGAAAAAGCTTCTTGTGAAATGTGAATACTAGATCAACATTCATCGAGTGCTACTTGTGATAGCGTTCGTTTTAGCAATTTCAGTATCGTGAGGTTAGTATCGGAATGGCGCCAAGCAGTGCCGTTTGGCTATATTGTACGAAGAAGAAGGGTTCTCGAGAAGCAACGTGCAATATCTGTAAAAAAAGGTTCTCATTCTTGGGTAGCACATCGACACTCATTACCCATTTAGAGAAATTGCACAAGATTTCGATACCGAAACTGACATCTAAAAGTGTCAAGCGAAAGCGAGATCAATCAGAAGATGGAAGTAACCTTGATGATCCTCCTCTTGTTGATGTAAACAAAGTAAGTTGCGTCTATGTCTATGCTCGTTCTTAATATAATAATTCGACATTGAGTCTCAAATTTTGGGCTGTATAGTCAGGAAATTTGATCGATTGCATGACGAGTCGAAGTTTTGCTCGGCCACATTCTTGAATTTGAAATGCATCTCTTGGTTATTATTGTTAATAGAATGCCGGCGAGATGTATCAGAGTGATACGCAATCTACTTCTACTAGTAAACCTCAATCAAATAAATGCATGGCACGTCGTGGGACACTCGAGGATAATTGGAATGAAATGAATTCTTTCCAAGGTTATTTGCAAACATTTAATAAACTTTTGTCTGCGCGCACGTGTGCGTGTGTGTGTGTGTGTGTGTAAATATGTATGTAAATTGTTTGCATGTGTTTGTGCTTACATGTGTGTTTCGTGATGATTCTTGAGTTCAAAGTACTGGCACCATTTTATGGTTGTGAGATTTTTCCTTATTTCTTTTAGAAGGTGGAACGAGATATGAGGAGGTTACAGATGCTATGTTATTTATGATTGCTCACGATGACATGCCGCTTCGAACTCCTGAAAGAACGGGTTTCCGTGTGTTCTGCAAGCGCCTGAATCCTCGCTATCGCGTACCTTGTGAAAATACAACAACAAAAAGACTACATAAAAAGTATCTGAAACTTCGAGATGTTATCAAAGAAGATTTGGGAAAGACTGAAAATATCACCTTGACTCTCGATATTTGGACGAATAAGCATACTGTTCAAAGTTTTTTGGAAATTACAGCTCATTTTATGAAAAGTTGGTTCTTCTCCTCAAATGTATTGGCCTTATTTTGTGAAAGGTTAGCTGCCATCAGTTTAAATTTTTTTTCGCACAATTTTTATTATTTTTTGTATTTCAGAATCCCAAATGCGTTCCATTGAATTGACGGCAAAGCTTTTGACAGGACGGAAGACAATAGAAAATCTGAAAGAGGTAATTGAAAGCTGCTGCAACGAATGGAATATAAATTCTGAAAAAGTTATAGCAGCTGTAACCGATGGAGGGCAGAACATAAAGGGTGCTGTCAAATCCGTTTTTGGGGAGACCAAACATATCTCGTGTTTCGGTCACACACTGAACTTGATAGCAACTAAAGCTATTGGTCTGTATGATAAAAAAACTCGTCCATCAGAAATAGAAAATTCTGAAGTGGATCTTGATGTACCCGAGCGGGAGTCAGACATTGATGATGAAGAAGACATCACAGTGGAGGCGAGAGGAATGCAAACATCTGGTTCTTGCAATAATATCTCAGGTATTTCCGCTGTACACGTAGCACAGTACCATAAAATAAAGGTTTTTCAATATTTTTCATACTGATAATTTTTGAAAATGAATAATTGAATAATATAAAACAAAATAATATAACATTCAGCTTTACTCACAAAAGATTTAACTTCAATATAAATCTTAGAATTATCAAAAGAAGTATCAGATATTTGTCATTTATATCGTATTTATTCATCGTTGGATCTCTTATTAATTAGGTGTATTGCTCGCAGACCTCTTGAGAAAAGTGAAGAAGATTGTCACTTTCTTTAAACATAGCGAAGTAGCCACTTCCGAATTAATAAAGAGTCAAATGCAGGGTGCCAATGAGAAAGAAAATAGAGCTCTAAAATTGATTCAAGAGTGTCGCACGCGCTGGAACTCTGCATATGAGATGGTTGAACGTTTCCTTCAACTTTCTGACTTCGTCGCTCGAGCAATTATGAAGGTACAGAGAGAAAAATCAGCAAGAAAAAAACCTCCCAACATGCTAACTATCGAGGAACTCGAAACATTAATAGAGGTGCGGGACCTCTTAAAACCTTTAGCTCAAACTACTGCTGAAGTTAGTACAGAAAAAACCGTTTCAATCAGCAAAGTTATCCCCCTCGTAAATCTGATGAAAAAGGTACTGACAATGAGATCAATTTTCGCTTTTTATATTATCGGTACCATTGAGTGAGCAAATTATACGCATTTATTTTGTTTCTCATACAGAAAATTTCTCTTTCCATAGAAAATTGAAAATTTCTCCGCTGCAAGCCCTATTGGATTCAATTTAAAAGAGCAACTTCTCCTAGATATAAGACATCACTTTGGCAAGATTGAATTTGTAAAGACTTATGCGGTGGCAACCTTGATAGATCCGCGATTCAAGAAACTTCCGTTCTCTCATATTCGTGCTGTTGCTGATGCTGTTTCATACACAAGTGAATAACTGTAAAATTATAACTATTTATTTGTGAACATTCTATTTTATTTAATTATATATTTATGCATTCCAAATAAAATTTCGACTACAACTCCACATGCATTTTCAGACGAATTAATGAAGGCGAAAATGGGAGCGAATGCTGCTAACGAGAACGCTGCTGCTTTGCCTTCACCTGAATCTTCAATGAGTTCAATGAATGATGATGATTTGTGGAACAGCTTAGATATTGAAGTGCGTGCCATTCGACAAGCACGCCAAAGTTTACCTTTAGCCGCTGGAGCGCCTAGCGAACTATCACGCTATTTGGATTTACCCAACTGTGATCGCAGAAAAGTGTGGAATCCTATAATTGAATTGGAGTCCATTAAAGGAACATATCCTCTTGTCCATCAAATTGCTTGTGATGTTCTTCCTATTGTTGCTACATCAACACCTTGCGAGAGACTGTTCTCTCCCGCTGGTATCATTTTAAACCAATTCCGTAGCAGGCTGCTAGGAAAGCGCTTGGATGAATTAGTTTTTTTAAGGTCAATTGACGAAGAGTATTGGTTTTAAAGTTTAGTGCAATAAGTATATTTTTGTGCAATCGAGTCTCAGATGGTTTCAGAGTCGTAAGTCGTAAAAAATTGACCAATATTGAATTTGAGGAGAATAATTGACTGAGATTGGTCAATTTCTTACGACTTACGACTCCGAGACCATCTGAGACTCACATTGTAGACCCCGCATTATTTTATACGTATACAATGGTGATACTGTGGCCATCTAACGTTCACATCTGATAATAGCTTACTCGGAACGACTGCGATCAAATTCCGATTAATTTAATCGGTGATTAACTCATTAAGTAATACCTGTACTATTTCGCGGATAGAATTAATTTTTTAATAAATGGAAAAAAATTAGATTAGAGACAAATTGTTAGAAATTTTGCTTTGAGCAGTCCTGCCGGTTAATCGTCGATTAAATTAATTAGAGCTTAATCATCCCTAACAGTTTAAGTATGACTAATATAAATTGAATAAAATCAGCATTCAAGCTCTTTGTCTTTTTAATACTTTCATTTAAATTTATTTTATATTACGTTTTCTTATAATATATTTTTATTAATAAATACAGGAATATCATCTTATTTATTAGGTGCGCAACTAAGTTCTCGCTGT
>NJRQ01000211.1:165326-237829 GCA_003063805.1 Aphaenogaster ashmeadi | reverse complement strand
ATGCTTCGAAGCATTTGCTTGACAAATCAGAAGAAAGAATTTTACTAATTGACCAATCAAAAAATGCTTCGAAGCATCTGTAGCATCAAGTGGATCATAGCCATAGTATCATAATAAATGTAAATAATTTTCACTTACATCTGTGATACAATAAATTGGATGTATCAACCAAGCAAATAGAAACATAAATATTTGAAAAATGTTTTCATACAGCTTAGAATTAATAAATCATTGCAGAGCAAACCCTGATATCTCAGAATTGTTCTTAATAACAAATTATAATGGTCGTTACTGTCAGCTGGATAGAATAGCTTTAAAAATGCTGTGTCGCTCCAGAGCTTGCAATTCAACAAGGATGGTAGCTACAGTATGCCTCAATTGATGAAACTTTGCCAAAGATAATTCAAACGTCACACATTCACCTGTATTGAAGATCCATTCCATTATGATATTTGGCTCTAGTACTCTGTTCAATATACTGTAATATATATGAAAAAATATATTAGAATACGTTTCTTTTAAAATCTTATTTTATAATAAATGCCTTAAAACTCAAACATACTTAGATGAGATAGTGATATCTATACGCCATTTGCAGGATATAAGTTGTGGATTAAACTTTGTTCTCTGAATTAAGCCTGATAATAGATCTGCTTGTTTTGGACCATAAATCACAGAAGTTAAATCTTCTGCACAGTCTGGATTCAATCTGTAATTTGTATAAAAAATAACGAAGAATAGTACAATTTTCATTCAAAAAATTCCATACAACTTTTTAAGTGCTATTATAAGAGAAAGAAACATTATAAATTTATTATTATTTATAACAATTATTGTTATAAATGTAAACTTATTCATTAATATCATATAAAAATATTAATAATAATTAGGATAAGACCGCATATATGTATAAAAATATAAATGTTACGAGATACAAGCTATAAAATCTAGCATATGTGTACATATGAACTTACTTCAATTCTTCCAAGCATTGTTTAAATTCTGCAGGTTTGATATTATAACATTGCGAACGTAGATGTATTTTCAAAATTGTAAGAATAGCAGCATAATATTCATCTACATGTTCTTCAGGTATGCTATATTTCTTACTTATCCGTTCTAATATACCTTCCTCTATATGTTCCAATTCTATTGCTTTCACTGCGACTATAAATTTATTATTAATATAATTTCTTATGGCAATTATACATATATATCATGCACTATTATATACAAAATATATTAAATATATATGCTATTTTTGTTATATTATGTAAATTCTACGCAGTATTTAATTTACTATTTAAATTTGTTCTATTTGATTATACAGGGTGTTTCCTAAGTAAGTAGACAAACTTGAAGGGGATATTCCTTGGCTTATTTTAAGAAGAAAAAGTCCTACAAAACATGTGTCCTAAACTGCTTCGTTTTAAAAATACAGGGTGTCAAAGTTGTGTAAAATAAAATGAAAATTTCGAAATTTTGGAGAATGTTTAAAGACATTTTATTCAAATTTGGTATGCGTTCCACATATGTGGTATTAAGAACCAATTTCCAGTACCGATGAAACATTTTTAGATTTACCAGGGGCGTGCGTATGGATAATCATATTAAATTTTTTAATAAAAGAATGGTATGCTACTGTTTTTTCCAAGTTAAACAATTTTTTAAAATTCCGAACTAAAACTCTACGAAAACTGCCTCTTGTGTTTTCCAGAATTTCGAAATTTTCATTTTATTTTGCACAACTTTGACAACCTGTATTTTTAAAACGAAGCAGTTTAGGACACATGTTTATAGGACCTTTTCTTCTTAAAATAAGCCAAGGAATATCCCCTTCAAGTTTGTCTACTTACTTAGGAAACACCCTGTATTTATTCAGGATAATTTTAGTTTATATTAAAGAATAGTAAACTCTCACGTTGTATTAATGGACGTGCGAATGTTTTCTTTAATTCCGCAAGATATTTCGTTTTGCTCCCTAAAGCACTTAAAAGTTGTGTTTGAAGGGGAGTTGTCATCTTCGTTACAGTGATGTTACTTTGACAAACTTCAATTGATAACTTAACCAAAAATTTCTAATGCTCAATGCTCATAGCAGAAAAACGTATACATATTGCCATCTATTGGGGACTAGAGGAAATGATGTAATATCACAGATGTGATATTAAAGATAGTCACAGCTCTAAAAGGGCCTACTATCCAGACAAACTTGCATACTCGCATAATCATATGCATAGAAAAAATTATCCAATGAATCCAATCATATGTCTAGCATAAAGACGTGCCTCCTTTTGGGAGCTTTCCAGCAAGGGACATATCGACACAGGAGTTATTCTATTTTTGTCTTTCACTGAATATCAAACAAGGATAGAACGATTCCTGTGTCGATATGTATCCCTTGCTGGAAAGCTCCCTTTATTAGACATATGATTGGATAATTTTATCTATGCATATGGTTGTGCGGCTATGCAAGTTTGTCTGGATAGGCCCCAAGTAAATTTTCGTGACTATTAAATGAATCTAGTGGGTTTAGGTTTCGAATATGAAAAGTATAGACATTATCGATTACTGATATAAATTTCTCAACTGTCGATATAAATATCTAAATAATTTATTTACATTATAATGCAGTATTAAATTATGATTTATTATTATACAGATGCTTTATAAATTAGCATACATATTTACAATGTAATAATATAGTCATATGTTATTGCAAAATTGCATTTTTTTCATATTTTTGATATGGAAAGATGGATGATCGAAACGGTCGGTAATGTCAATCTCTTCTGTCATCCGTGCTTAGGAATCACGAAAATTTATCCAGTGACAATGACTTTTAATAGTAATCGTCAGTAGTGCCATAGATACCATAAAATTTTCCTTATAAATGCTCGTTACAAAATTCTTTGCTATAAAATTCGAATAGTGCTGAGTTTGACAGTAAATATGCATATATTTGCGACATAAATATAATCGATCGTTAGTTGACGGACGGATTAATATGTATACACTCTCAGTAAAAATAAATTGTTAGTTGCAATGTTATAAAATACACTGTACGATTTTCTCATCCACATTTACATATAAAATCATATTAATTTTAATATTTTAAGCTTAATATACGACAAGAAAATCGAACAAAATCACTGATATACTTGGTTGAAGTGAAAGCTTGTAACTGACCGTGTGGCCTAATGGATAAGGCGTCGGACTTCGGATCCGAAGATTGCAGGTTCGAGTCCTGTCACGGTCGCAAGCGATTAATTTTTTTATACGCGATACGCAAGACACATTCTATGTTTCATATATGTCACGCAAAATTATCGTGTGAATTTCGTATTTCATTTTTTTATTCCTCTTATGTCCATTTCCACTAATTGTAAGATTAACTTTAATCTCGGTTTAACTTACTCTTTATCTTTTTTTAATTCTTAGAACTAGAAAAAGATAAAAAGTAAGTTAAACCGAGATTAAAGTTAATCTACATTGGTGGAAATGGACGTTAATAATGAAGATTTGTCAGAAAACAAAAGTACAAGAATAATTATATGTTGGTTATTTTTTAACGTTTATTGATTATATAAATTATTAACTAAAATTTATTAACTAATTAAAAATTAAATTAATGTAAATTTAACCTTTGTAGTCTCTCTGTAAGCTCAATTTATGTAAGCTTTGAAACAGTAGATAGAACAAGATAGATTATATATCTTACTGGAACCTTTTCGTTGCCATTATAGATTGTATATTTCGTATTTTGCTTTGTGTTATATTGTACGTTTTTATATTTTTGTATATACGTTTTTATATTTTATTTAAAATTCTTTCTAAAGAAGGTGTCGAAATTTAAATATATAAATATTTTATTTAAAATTCTTTAGAAAGAATATTTTTATATTTAAATTTCGACACCTGATTCAAGCTTTGCATACATATGAAGTGAACGATCTCAAGACATTTTCTTGAACAATAGTAAACAGTGTAGGAAGCAACGAAGGTTCAGAGAAGGGGATTTCGCGTGTCGCATAGTATGACATTATCAAGAAAGGTCGAGGGTTCCCGAAACATTTATTGGTTACTTAGACCTTAAACCATTCCAGCCCAATTCTCTACAGTAAAATGTCGTCGCGACTCATTTATTACACAAAATTGTCGATATTACGATATTATATTAATAATTTATTGACTACAAAATGTATGGGCAGCATTTGATCATCACCAATGACAATTAAATAATTTTGAATCCTATTATTAAGAATTATGTAGCAACAAAGTTGCTAGAACAGTAATTTATTATTTTTCAATTGAGAGAGAAATTATAATATTCTCTAAACAATTTTTTCTTCTTTTAAAGGAATGTCACTAAACATTTCTGTAAATTTTTATAAAGTAATTAATATAAATTTAAATATCTTAGCAACGATTTGAAAATATTTACTAAGAAAAATTGTTTCTAAGATATCTAACGATATATATAAAGAATAATGCACAATATATAAAAAATTTTTCATATATAAACATATATAAACATATATAAATCATACATGAACAGATATAAATATATATAAACATATATAATTATGTATCAAATATGTCCATACATAAAATTTTTCATATATAATTATATATAATTATATATAAATGTATATAGAAAAGTTATATATGGTTATATATGAGCAATTTTATGTATGGACATATTTGATACATAATTATATATGTTTATATATGTTTATACATGTGTTTATATATGTTTGTATATGTTTATATATGTTTATATATGTTTATACAAGTTTTATATATGTTTATATATGAAAAATTTTTTACCGGGATGAGATTCGGTGGTGTAGAAAAGTTATTTAATAAGTTGCTTTTAATAAGTTATTTAATAAGTTGTCTTGGGAAGAGATATTTCAATGTTTAAAATTTTGAGGTTAACAATACCATTTGAGCTCTACGATATGATCAGTTTGTCGGCGAGACCCCTCAACAACCTTCGATAGCTCAGTTGGTAGAGCGGTGGACTGTAGTTGGGATGATTACGAGCAGATATCCATAGGTCGCTGGTTCAAATCCGGCTCGAAGGAATCTTTTGACATTTTTTTTAGAGATCTTTTTATTAAAATAGAACTTATTTAAATAATGTCGTCTAAAATACAATTTGCTTTTCTCTTTATTTAAAAAAATTATTAATATTGTTTTACGAAATTGTGTGTCATAAACTGTCGTAATTTCCATTAAAAAAATGTATGCTACTATACAGATTTTTGTAACCATCAGAATGGATCAAATGTATCATAAATAAACTGATTATATTATAAACTAATTTTTGTAATAAGCAGCAAAATTTTTGTTTTTAAGTGCAACAATATAAATATCTTGGAGAGAGAGATATAATTTTTAGATATATTTATAATTATTATATTCAAATTATGAAATGGATCTCTTATACACATCTAGAATATAATTTTTAGATATATTTATAATTATTATATTCAAATTATGAAATGGAAATAAATTGTTTCTAATACTGATGTAGGTCAATATAATTTTTTTCTTTTACTATCTTGTTCACATTCTTTTTGGGTTTTTGTTGCAATATTAAATGAGAAATACATTTTGACATAAATCAGGAAATAAACGAGATTCTTTTTTAATTATTTTAATTAAATATTTTTCATGTAATTGAATACTTATATTCATTAAACAATTATTTATTTGATTTTATTTATTAAAACGGTTCTTTGTTATTATGTCATATTATACAAAATAAAATGTTAAATTATTCTTATAATTATTCAAATTCACGGGATATTTTCTTCCCAGATAAACAGATGGACAACAAAGAAGGAAACTAAAAATAGTCTTCCATTTATCATTCAAACATGCAGTGCTGCGTGAAGAGTGACTATATGGTTTTTTATATTGATTTTACAGTTCCTCTAAAAAAAAACGATTGGAATACAACGAAAATCCAGAGAACCCCTTCTATTTAATTAAAAGACATCCCAAGGAACACAAGATTGTCGATCGAGATAATGTCATCTTGACTAACAATAAGACTTCACGTCAATTTGATATCAATTTTACGTCATTGTGATCATACGTGTTACTTGGGATTATGTTGACAGACTGTTAAATAGGACTAAAAATTGTAAAAATTTCAAATATTTCAAATGTAAGGTATAAATACCAAAATATAATTTTAAAAACGTTCATAAGTTAAAAAAATTTTAAGTACAACTTATAAAATATCATAAAAATACAAATTATAATTTTATTTTTGTGAGAAATATTATAAAAAATGTTAAGTATGAATACGAAACAGCTTTTACTGTCTGTATAGCTATTTACATTATTTAATTAAATTTGCCTCTTTCTCTCTCTCTCTCTCTCTCTCTCTCTCTTTCTCTCTGCGCGCGCGTGTGTGAGTGTATGCAGTTATGTATACTTATATATACCTATATATACATATCATACATGCATATAATCTCTTATTATTTAAAATACGTTATTTATTTATATACTTTCCAGATCTAAAAAAATTTTTTTAAATACAGGCAATAGGAACAAATAAAATTATTATCTGCATTGGTGACTGCATTGGTGTCTATACAAAATTTATGAAAAAAATTACTAATCTTTTTATCGCACAGAATAAAAAGGATTGAAAAAAACTGAAGGAAAGGAATTACCATTAATTATTTCGATATGTGATAGTATATTTTCTATAAATAAATCGAGTCTCTTTGAATTTCTCGTCGCATATTTGGCCATTGATTCGGCGTCACATACATTTGATGCTTATCCATTTATCTATTTTGAGGATCAGAACCCTGCGAGGGCGCGCCGCTCCTTTTTGTCTAATCAGAGCGAAGTGAATTAGCCCCAACACGAGACCGCGCCTAAATATTGTTCGTGTCTCGCGTAGATTGACTAGACTTTTAAATCGTTTTTCACCTAAGTCAATTTGATCTAGTCTCAAGAGACGCGAAAATTAGAAAGTAGATACAAGTCGTTTGCATCGCATCCTGTCTTATCGTTCATATTATGACGGAATTCATCGCGGCAAACGTATCCAGTTACGCAACAAGTTATTTCTCGATTCAACAACTTTTTAAGTATCCCGATAGCACAAACTTTACCTTTGAAGAAAATCCTTTGCGAAAAAAAAACTTTTCCCAATTAGAGTTTGACAGTGGCGTAGTCAGGGGGTGGAATTAGGGGGATAAATCCCCCCCGAAATTTTGGAACCAAATATGAAAATATGAAAATGAAAGATTGAAAGCCGAGAGAGAAATGAAATGGTAAATGCTTCAAGGTCTAAAGAAAATATCCTGAACGAATATTGTTCTTATCTTATTTAATTAAAAAAGTTATGAGTTGTTCTGTGATTTTATTTTTTTTTAATCCCCCCCAAATAAAATCTTGGCTACGCTCCTGGAATTTGAGTTATTTCAACTAGTTCGGTATTTTACGAAATTGAAGGGAATATTTATTGTATAAATTTATTTAATTATTTAATATTTTAATAATAGTATAATTTAATATTTCATTGTATAAAGAATGTAATAAAGACATCAAATATTATTCTATTTTAATATTTTTAAAAAAATTTTTAATTATTAACGAGAACAATGATAAATTACGTCATCTTAATTTTTAGACTGCTTCAATTTTTAATTCAGTTTGCCAAGATATATTTGCTAATATATATAAGCTTATATTCACAACGCAAAACTCTGAAAAACGATTCATTCTCATTCGATTATAATTAACACAGTAATTTATTACACTCAACCAGTTTATTACATCTTCTAAAAATTAATAAAATCTTCCATACGTGAAATCCGTAAAAACAAACAACTTAACTCTGCTGTACTCTTTTAATTTTCCTGCTATTAGAAAGATAGTAAAATTATCCTAGAGCGGAGATATACATACATTAGTCCTATGTTTAGAGTATACTAGATTATATTTATCGATATATCGTTAAAACTTCTGCCGATTTGTTTATGATATTAAATGTTTTACGAAAAAAGTTGTAAAAAATAGTACGGTAGTAAAAAGGTTGATCATAGGATCAACAATCGACCTTTAGTTCTGTTTAATTTCACAATGCAGCAATGATACCGCATAGAGGACATGGCGTCTGCGTTATTTGCGATGCGAATAGCGGCCCGAGAGAAACACGTGCTGCCACCCTCCTGACGTCCGACTCCGGGGGTGGCGGCGTAGCACGAGGGATGGAAACGCGTCAACGGTACGTCGCAAACGGGACTTAGCCGCGAAAGCGATAGCGCTGTAACCAATGACGTACATGCAATGATTTTATCACGCGCGATCAATTAAGATAATTGTGACCGAACACAGAACCGAACGTAATGTTCTTCAACTATACATTTTTAAACTGCAAAATCAATAATTGCCATCGGGTTAAGTGTGATTAATTCATTTGATAAATTTGTTGACAAATATTGACTATTTAGTACAATTATACATAATTTATTATAATAAATATTGATTGCCGATTATATAAAATATGTCGTCATGTTTATTCCTATCTTATTTATTTTGTCATAATAATGTATAGAAGAGCATTTTGTTTAAGGAGAGGAAGAGTGAGAGAAAGAGAGAATATTTATTAATTCTTCTATAACTTATAAATAAAAATTACTACATACATATACAGGGTGTATCATTTTAAGTGATGCAGTCGATTTTCTCCGAAACTATCGATGACAAAAAAATGTTTCAGATAAAAGTTGAACGGTTTTGAGGGGGACATCTTATTATGGACACAGGTTTTTTTCTAAGTGGAGGTGTTCCTGAGATTTCAAGGTGACCTTTGTTTTTTTTAAATAGAATCATATGATTTTTTTTATCTAATCTTCCTCCAGTTATTTGGCATATAAAAGTATTAAAGTAAAGTTATCAAAAAATCAATAGTTATTTCTGGCATATTTTTACATGAAATATATATATATATATTATAAAATATCTCGTAAACTATTCATTTTTTGATAACTGTATCTTAATACTTTTATGCGTAGAATAATGCGAGAAAAACACATGGTTGCTTTTCAAACAAATATGTAATTGCATATTGCAAATTGCATAATATTTTTGAAAAGCAACCATGTGTTTTCCTCACATCAATTGATTTATCCCACTATTCTACGCATAAAAGTATTAAGTATCGCATAAAAGTATTAATTCTGATATTACGATTATCAGAAAGCGAACAGTTTACAAGATATTTTATATTTCATGTCAAAATATATCAGAATAAAATATTAAATATCTCGCAAACTATTGATTTTTTGATAACTCTACCTTAATACTTTTATATGCCAAATAACTGGAGGAATTAAATTATATAAAGAAAATCATATGATTCCATTTAAAAAAACAAAGATCACCTCAAAATCTCAGGAACACCTCCACCTAGAAAAAACATGTGGCCATCATAAGATGTCCCCCTCGAAACCGTCCAACTTCTATCTGAAACATTTTTTTGTATCATCGATAGTTGCAAAGAAAATCGACTGCATCACTTAAAATGATACACCCTGTATGTATATAAAGAAACATAAAATTAAAAAATATATGCATAATATAATTGGAAGAGAAATATATTACTCTTTGTCAAAATAAAAATTAATATGGATTTAATTGAAATTTTTTACAGCTACGCCATATTAATTTTTATTTTAACAAAGAGTAATATATTTTTCTTCCAATTATATTATGGGTATATTTTTTTATTTTATGTTTCTTTTGCTACTTTTGTGCATTCATATTTTCGATTTCTTGCCTTTAAACTCGATATCCAGTTAATATTGAATAAAACTGTAAAATATCAATGTCAAAAATGCTTATAGAAGAAAACGCAGATTTATATCCCGGTAAAAAATTTTTCATATATAAACATATATAAAACTTGTATAAACATATATAAACATGTATAAACATATATAAACATATATAAACACATGTATAAACATATATAAACATATATAATTATGTATCAAATATGTCTATACATAAAATTGTTCATATATAATCATATAACTTTTCTATATATATATACATTTATATATGATTATATATAATTATATATGAAAAATTTCATGTCTGGACATATTTGATACATAATTATATACGTTTATATATGTTTATATCTGTTCATATATGGTTTATATATGTTTACATATGAAAAATTTTTTACCGGGATACAAATAACAATGTAGAAATATGCGACGGCAATTTCTGGAAAAATCCAGAAAGATATAAAAGTTTCAAGTATGCATTGTTCCATGTAACTTTTGTGCGAGTCTCACAGGGAATATATACGCGCATCATCCCCTACTTGGAAACCTTCAATACTACGAGCTGTACCGATTTCGAGACACGTCCAAAACTAAGAGTCGACGACTCTCATTATTACATACATTTATATATGCTCTCTCATATTGCTATCTTTTTTTAGTATCAAATCCCGGCCGTTATACTCCGATTACTATCGTGGACACGATTATCCCCCGGGTGGCGGCGGTGGCGCGCGCGGAAGCGCGCAGTCGTGGCGCGTCATCGAGCAGTGCGCTTGTGCGAGCCAAGGACGGCGGTGGTAGAGTAGAGGGCGAGTGCGAGGACGTGGACGTGGTCACGCCGGCGAGGGGGGCGGCGAGGTTAAGGAGGGGTGGGGGGAGGGGAGGCGCGCGAGAGAGAGAGAAAGAGAGCGACGTCGTCGTCGAAACCGCGGCGGCCGGCGCGGCGCTGAAGGGGGGTTGACGGGGGGTTGACGGTGCGGCGAGGAGGTGTCCGGAGGGCCGTGAACGCGGCGTCCGGCGCTCTCTCGCGCAGTCTGATGCCGCCGGTCGTGACGGGCTTACGCGTGTAATCGTCATTCCGGATCGCGTTCCGGAGCCGTAAGAGTCGGAGCGACGACTCTCAGGGGGCGGCTAGGTGAGTCGCGAGAGGAGCCGCGCGGGTCGGGTCGCGGATCGAGTCAGCGCGAATTCGCGAAGAGGAAATCGAACGCGCGACAGCGGAGAATCGCGACAGCGATTAGACTCTCGTCTCGGGCGCCCGCACCACGAGAAGCGCGAGCGAGCCGCGCGATTTCGCGAAGGCGCGACCGGAGTCGCTCGGCGGGGGTTGCGTGGGATCAAACGGCTGGGGGGGGGGGGGGGGGTGGCGGCGCGATCGCGCGAGCGGAATCGTGCGGGAACGTGGTCTGAGCTGGGTGTAAAGGGTGTCGCGCGATTTATTCGGCGACAGTGAGTGACGACTGTCGGGGGAGAGCCCAGCGGAGCTCGGAAGAGGGTGGGCGATCGTCGCTCGATGCCGCCCTGGCGCCGCGAACCGCGGTGGTGAACCGCGGTAGCCGAGATACCGCGAGAGGATGAGCGACGTCGGTCGGCCGTCGCGCGCTGGACGGGCAGGTAAGGAGGATTATACTCCGGGGAGTAGCACCACACCTCGTGGAGGAACACCGCGACACGGCAATCACGGCCGCCGCGCCGCGCCGCGCCGGGCGACCAACCGCCCCCGATCTCCGTCACGTAATGGCGTTGATTGGGGATCGATTGCATGTGTCGAGGTGTCTGCAGCCAGCCTGCCCCCCGTTTACGCTCGTCGTGGAGAGGGTGCAGGTTCTGAGCCGTTCGACGTGGACTGCTGGCTGTCCAGGCCGGTAGTAGCGGATCGATTTTCGCGAAGGGCGAGGGGCCGAGGGGGCGAGGAGCTGAGGGGGCTCGCGAGCGAGAAGCGAGCGGCAACGGGGGCAGGGGCGCATCGTGTGCGTGGGCATAACGACGTGCATGTGTGTATAGCTGTCGTGTATAAGTATATATATATATATAAGTATATTCATTTGTGTGAGTTCGGGGGTGACTTCGACAATGGGTCGAGCGTTGAGAATGGCTCGTGAGCGGGGTGAACTAATCGGGACGGGTTGAGAAAAAGGATCTCTCGCGCTCCGCTTCGAGAGATGCTCCCGCTCCTGTTCCGGAATTGGAGACCGGCGACTTCCGGCTGTCGATCTCGCTCTCCCGGGGGTGGGGGGCGGACGGATAAGTCGCGGGGTGACGTTGGACCTATTGTCGCAGTGATTACGGCGAGTGTGCCAATGCCCGACGGAAACGCCGCACCATCCACTCTGATCTGACCTCCAATTCTCCGACGGGGGAATCGGTATCAAGCGTATCCCGAAACTGAAATTTGTATTCCTCAAGAGGGCGGGTGCGAGATGGTTATAATGCACGCGCCATCCACCTATTGCGCTACAATCACCTCGACTTACTCGGACAACCGCGCCTCGCCAACTATTTGGTGCTTTCCATTTAGTGACACAAGTCCACACGAGTGTCATTCTGTCTTTATTACTCATTGAATGCTAAGAAAGATAGAACGACGTTTGTGTCGACTTGTGTCACTAAATGGAAAGCACCCTTTTATACAGTCTGTTCCACAAGAGCGTACGGGCTGTTTCTCCTAAAAAAACACAGAATTGTTAAAAATTTGATTTGGATCTATTAATAAATACAAAGAAAAAACCGAAAAAAAAAATTCAAAACCGAACTTAACATCTGTGCGCTACCTATTAATGAAATGCGGAACCGTACGCTCTTGTGGGACAGACTGTACTTGCGGCAAACTAAACTCGGACGCGATCATCGCGGACGCATTTCATAGCGGAGAAACCGAAACTGCAGATTGGTGGCTGCAATCGCGCACATGTCGAACATAAGTTAACTACCCCCAAACCTTAATAGTTGCTAACTCTAGCATTTTTTATATTCTCTTGATATTATATCCGAGAGCCTTTCTATCATCAACATTTATTGCTAACTCTAGTTGTCGCGCTTGATTCAAGTTTTCTTGATGGTTATGAACTGTACAACCATCGCAGTTATGTTGAGTTGCCTTATTTTGTGTATTGGGTTTGATAGAAGTTTATCCAGGACGATTTCACACATTGAATAGATATTCATGCTACGATAACCCTATTCTAAATTGATCTGTTTTCCAACGTTATCGTCTTCTTCGCGACATCGAGCTTCTTCATGATATCTTTGCGGAAATACGTGGCGAATATTTATATATTCGTGCGTTTATATTTCTATCCATGTGAAAGTAAGAGAGATCGGGATATGATATCAGTTCATGCAACAGCAAGGACTTCTTCGTATAGACTTTTATTACATAGTAAATGAAAGAGGAAACAAATCGAAAAGATATAAAAGGAACGAACAAGTATTTTCTCAAGATAATAAATGGACTATGATTTGAGACTGGTTTAAAAAAATTATTATTTAATTAATGTTACAAAAACTTTACTTTTTTCAAATCGTAATTCAGAAAGAGCTTATTTTTGAAAAATATTAATCAAAATATAGTTAATTATATAAGAACAGGGATGAAAAAGGGTAATTCGAATATATTCGCTCCTAATGATGAGAAAAAGATATAAAGTTATAAGATAATAACTAGAAACTTTAATTTTCCTAAATTGCCAGTAAATAAGTAACATGTAATAAATTGTAAGACGACCTAACTGGCAAGAGATGGTATTCTTAATTCTATTTATCACTACGTATCAATCATACGGATTTGTGGTCCTCTACGAGTAATAAATTTAATATTAATAATGCTAAAGCATCTATAAGATTCTCCCCCTCCCCCAACTCCCTCCCATCACGAAAACTGTTAAAGAATTTGTTGCGAAAAATATTACCTCTTATAGATGCTTCAGCATTATTTATATTAAATTTATTACTCGTAGAGGACCACAATCCGTATGGTTGATACGTAGTGATAAAAATAGAATACCATCTCTTGCCAGTTAGGTCGTCTTACAATTTATTACATGTTAATTATTTACTGGCAATTTAGGAAAATTTAAGTTTTTGGTTATTATACACCTCGACTGAAAAATGGTGTCACACAAAACGAATACGTTTTCATACAGTGCTGCATTTTTTGCAGTAAAGATGATATTATCATTAAAAATTTTTAATCTAAAAAATAGTGACCGCGACACTTGAACTTTTTTAGCTCTTATCTGTCACTTGTCGATTGCTATGTTTACTCATACGTATCGCTAAATTGATACTGCTTGAGAAGGAAGGATTCATCATTCAAGTGATGCCAAAAGCGTTATCGGAAAAAGTGGCTTATCATTGATAATAGTATCTACATAGATATAACTTACTCGAAATTAACCGGAAAATTGCAATTTATTTGATGTCACTTGCTTGATGATATCATTGGCAAATAAAGATAAACTTGTTAACTCCCATGCAGAGCTCTGACACGCATAAATAACACAAACCACATAAAGTCCCCTGATAATCAAACTTTCTTCAAGCTTTCGCATAATGTTTGCATAGAATGATCAGTCCGTAATTCCGAAAAATTGCGAATATACCGGAAGAATCTACATGACGCTGGAAAACTAGCGACTGGATTCCACTAATCTTCATTTCACACTTCTTGATAATCTTCTGTTTGTCTTTATTACTCACAATCAGCTCACGTTGTATCACTATTGAAATTTACGCACAACTCAATATAGGCCAATCTTAGAAGCGAATCAATTCCATCAAGAGGTTATTTCCCCGAATGAGATTAATTAAATTAAATTCGAGAAGGGCCTAAATGGTCATAGCTAGATCTTAGTGCTTAATAATATTTTATGTGTGAATATTCTAGTTTAAACAATCTGTGCGCCGATTAATGTCGGTCTTGAAACGCAGAATTTTTAAATTGAACCAGAATAGTAATATCACAATATTAAATTGCTAATCAATTTAATAATAATAGTGATGCTAACAAGCATCTATGCGATTTCCCCTTCCCATCCCATCCCGAAAACTGTAAAAAAATTGATTAATTAAGAGAGATTAATTAAGCCCAGGCAGAACAGAAAATTACAATAACGTCAAAATGATGTCACAATAACACCAAAATTATCTCAAAATGTCTGTCAAAGGTGCCATTTGGCGTCATTTTGACTTTTTATTCTGCTTGGGAGAGGACCAATTTCCACTTTCTGCGAAATAACTATCAAACGGCCGTGAGTTGAAAGAAGCGATCGACACGGGAATATCTCGTCGACTCATCTTTCGCGCGCACATGTCTCGGTTGTTGCACCATTCTGAGGTACGACTGTTGTGAGTAATCATTGAGACTCGCGAAAACGTAACAGGAATGTCGCTTTCGTTCGCGAACGAAAATAGTCGCCGCCGCGTCAACTCAAGTTCTCACAGTCCGGCTTCAAGTACGCTCGACGTAATTGTCACATGGCTTGTTCCTAATCCTTTGAATCGAATCTTCTTTGGATTTTTAAGTTCAAAGATATTAAAACTGAGAGAGATTATTTTAATCTCTGTAATGATTACGTCGCATGAATAACCGTTCATTAAGAATTTAAGTTTTTATGTCATTACTTTGTGCAAATGTTCAGTAATTGCACGATGTGTCTGAATATCCGCAATGTGAAGAGTAAATAAAAGTAATTCTTGTGGAAAATTAGTAAAAGCAATTCTCTCCATCGTAGAGAATTAGTAAAAGCATTCTCTCGGTGTTTTACTAATTAAATTTTATATAAAATTTTATTTTATTATAGAAAATAACTCTGTTGCAAGACGTGTCTTTAGAGCTATAAAGGAAACGGGTAAAACAATTTTTTAATGATAAACAGTAGAAAATAGAATAAAGCTTTTGTTAAATGTTCAATAGCGTAACTACACCGGCATAAATGATTTTGTCCTCACATTGCAAAATTAAATATTGCGTTAGCAACTGACCAATTTTATTGCAGTAGTTCTTATATATTTTATTAATATTTTATTTTTCTTTTAACTTTCATTGTATTGGTAACTGGATAATTTTATATATGGGTATATCTGGGTAATTTTGTATATATATATTAGAGTGTCCGTTAATTTTGCAATTTTTTAAATTCTTATGGGACATCCTCTAACTTTTTAGTCGGTAAAACAAAATTTTTTGGTTCTAAGTAAAACATAATACGATGAGTCTAAAGGTTCCCGCATCGACTTTGAAAATTCCTATTTAAAATAACTATTAAAATTTGTAATCAATATTAACAACGCAACTTCAAGCAATAAAAGTAATAAAACAAAAAAATTGTCAAATTACAAAAATCTTAAAGAATTCTATCTTGGTGTGTGTGTCAATCGATTGTCTATGAGTAAAGTTTCAAATGTATTAATATAGCCTAATGTATTAATATAGCCTAATATATATATATATATATATATATAATTTTCATGTTTATATTTTTTGTACGTACATATTCTTTTATTATGCATATCTTAATTTTCTTTTTTAGTCTGCTATTAACGTAACATACGAAGCATTATATAAAACGTTCCAAACTATCGGAGATTTCCATGAAACCCCGCTCTCTTCCCTTCCTCTATTTTTGTTTTTCTCATCCTTCGTTCTCCTTCCTTCTTGTTTCTCGTTATTCATCGCGAGGCATCCACTGTGAATCGGGCCTAACGAACCGCGATCACGAGGTCGGAAAAAATCGATCGCGCATCGGTATATCCACCATCCGCCGTATTTGGGTACGTGCTACAGCTACGAAACTCCTCGTCGTCCTTTCTCCTACACGCCTCTGACCCTTTTCCGCTCTCTGATCCTCGGTCGGTCGATAGACCCCGACTGGTGGTTGTACGTAGTTCCTCTATCCTCCT
The DNA here is from genome assembly GCA_003063805.1 of Aphaenogaster ashmeadi. Lineage (NCBI taxonomy): Eukaryota > Metazoa > Arthropoda > Insecta > Hymenoptera > Formicidae > Aphaenogaster > Aphaenogaster ashmeadi. The sequence goes on along the minus strand of NJRQ01000211.1, from coordinate 221,093 downwards.
CTCTCCTTCTTTACTTTTCTCTCCGTCTATCATTTCTTCGTAAAGTACGCCTCCGTCATACCGGAACAGACACTATATAATGAATTATCGTGTACAAAGCGTGATCAATGTACACCAGAATTAAGTGATCACGAATAAAATATCCGTATTTAAGATTATTTAAACCGCGTTAAAGTATTTAAAAAGTTCGAGTCACTATGTGGATACTATTATCAGTGATAAACCATCCTATCTGATAAATGGTTTAACACCACCCAAATGATGAATCCTTCTTAAGCAGTATCAATTTAATCATATATCCGAGTAAATATCACAATCAATAAATGATATAACAAATAAGGGTATAAAGCGTATTGATTGATCACTTTTCCTAGCATTTCTTTCATTACTTTCGAACTTCTCCATATTTCGTTTAAAACAGGACTATTTTTTTCGTATTGTTTCAATCTTCTTCGCGACGTCGAATCAAATCGTGCCGATTAGTCCGTCACTTAGTACGAAAATATAAATTACCCAGGCAGAACAGAAAGTCACGATAACATCAAAATGACGTCACAATGACATCAAAATTATCTCAAAATGACTGTTAAAGGTGTCATTTGGCGTCATTTTGACGTCATTTCGACTTTCTGCTTGGGTAATCTTCTACTTCTTGATTTTGGCTGTTCTCGAGATTGGTCAAATCGTCTTGGAGCAGTTTGATGCCAGTTGAGTGCCCTACATGTCGATAAGCAGTTTTTGACAGGATCCTCCATGGCGCAGGCCAAATAAAATGATAGATAATTAGTGATATAAGAGGACGAACGCGATCTTTGAGTAGGATACGAGGTGAATCGAAACTCGTCCAGGTTGTTCTCCAACTTAGGCGGACAAGCGGGAAAACGGATTTGGTTGAGTTTCCCCACAAGTTGCTGGCTGAAATCAGGTCGCTTGCTTGCCAGCGAAGTGTACAATAACCATTCGTCATTTCGCGGATAAGAGTATACGTATATAGATAGTATCTGGGATGTGAATATCATGGAGCACTGTTATATATCATGCTATACTGTATTTAATAATCTATTTGCATATCTTTTGACATTTCTGGATCATTTACAATATCTCGATGCTAGTTTTTCTCTACGATGTACATTTGGAGATCATTGATCTTGCAATTTTATGCTTTGTAATGGCATTGTCTTTAATAACGACACAAACAAGATTAATAGTAAAGTATTTTTTGTGTATAATTATTATCGTAAAATAAACATGATATTTTTATGTCACTGTTTCTTGGAGAATCGAAGAATGCGACATCATTGTGTTTTAAGGACTTTATAATACCTTGATATATATGTATTTGTACCGCGTAAATGAGCGTAAAAGTTGCATTTAGCCTTAATTTAGCCTTAGAAACGACGTTTTGCAGGTTCATGAAATCTTAATGTTGAGACTTCCTACTTATCGTGTATTCTTACTTCTTCATAATCACGAGATATGATTGCTCATGTCACTCATATTAATCAGAAACAGATTGGTTGGAGTCAGCGAGTCATTTTGATCAAAAAATTATACCTATTCCCTTTTCTACAAGCGAAATAACTTTCGCGAATTTCTATCATGTGCGCAATAAGATTCAATTTGTACATTACATTTAAGTTATATTTAATATGGCATATCTCCTTTAATTTAAAAAACAAAGAGAAATTATCCTGCTGCCGCGCTTAAATATAGATTGAAATTGTGCGTTTTTTTATTCATTAGTTCATTTTTAATTTGTTGCGAAAAAACGTGAGTCATTGTCATTTAATAATCGAGTTATTATCACGGCATCTTGACAAATTAAGCAAAGAACTAGGTCAAATTTGATTTCAGCTCGTAAAACACATGGAAAACGTAATATTTTTAGTCGTCCTTAAAGAGTATTTATTAAGAAAATTACAAATATACGTTGAGGCTTAACAAAAAAGAAAGTAAAATTTATTTATTCATGAAATATTTTTTTACTGTTTATTTAATTAACATTTATATTAAAATACATGAAAAGCAATATATGAAGAAACATATGAAAGAAGGAATATATTAAACAATGTATGAACTGTTTAACATTTAGATTAAAATATAAATATAAATCGAAACGAGAAGCAATAGGTATATAAAGAAGAAAATAAATATGAGAAGCAATATTAATGTAAAAATCAGCTTTCGAAATTGCTTTATTTAAAAATCCTCGAACAGTTAGTTTGAGAAAAATTTGGCAAGATAAGGATATTAATTAAATGACTATTTTTCTCTACTAAAATAAATTAACACTCGATGCCGAAACTATTAGGTACACAAAGCGCTCGTTGGATATCGACGTAAGGGAAGATTAAGGGGCTCAAGGGTGCGATTAAACGATCCGTTCTTCGAGGTCGCGTGGCGTGACGGCGAAGCCAACGTCATCATCTCCACCGATATTCTTTTGATCTGTCAAGGACGAGAGTTCGTTGTCTAGACGAATCGACGGTTAAGTAGCGCTCTTCAAACACAGCGTAGGATGCATTAAATGCCGAAGCATTTGATGTCAAAAGAGACGATAGAAGGGCACGGGCAGGTATATAAAGGTGGTAGAAGGAGACTCGATGACGGTGGCGGACATTTGCGGAAAGGATTAAAGCGCGGGATCAAAGCGAGATAAGCATATCCTGTCGTCGGCAGAAATTCCGCGGAACGCGATCGATCGTGATGCGAAATCGTAGAACCCACTTCAGCCGCTCTGTGTCTGCCGTTCTCTCTTGTGTTTTGCTTCACGAAGCGAAATTTACGTCCGCCCGTTTCAGGAATAATGTACACTCAGAGAGAAAACAAAGTAGTTCCGGCAAACTACAATATGACGATTCTGAAATTTAAGTATCCTCTAAACTAGTTTTATAAAGTCATAGGAACAGAAGTAGTACTAGTAGACCATCGGAATGCACTCATCGCAACAAATGTGATGTCGGATGTTGACATTATTTCACTATATGTACACTGAGAAAAAAAATTTGTTGAAAAACTAAAATATTTAGTCTGATACGTTCAACTAAAACATTAGTTGGTTTAATTGAACATTAGTTGAATGAACTATTTCTTGATTAAAAATTTTTGATGGTTGACATGAATGAACTATACCTTTTTTAATTCAACTAATGTTCAGTTAAACCAACTAATGTTTTAGTTGAACGTATCGGACTAAATAATTTAGTTTTTCAACAAATTTTTTTTCTTAGCGTAACTATATTAAATAGCAATGAAGTAGTGGAATAATATTCTATTTAATATATGGTTATATAGACTTCATATAATTATGACAATTATATTCTTTCAATTTAGACTAACATTTTTCTGAAATCAGTCATTATATCATAATGATACACTTCTTGTGTCACCATAGGCGTCCGCAGGGGGGAGCAAGAGGGGGCATTTGCCCCCCCCCCTGGAATCAGCAAAAAATTAAGCATTTGCTCTCCCTTTGAATAAAGGAAAGACAAAGTTGTGCTAACCTTGCCGATCTCTGCCCTAATCCATAGGATTATAATTTCAAAAGGTGTATAAATTTCAAATTATAAGTATTCTAATTCTGGAAGTAATATTTTGTATCATGCCCCCTCCTGGAAAAAATCCTGCGGACGCCCTTGTGTGTCACTAATATATTTTCCATTAATAAGATTATTTTATACTATTTTCTGGTACTCTATATCCTATCATATTTACTACAAATGATTAACATTATACTGTGGTTCCGTAATTCATACAACTTATTCATTTTTGTTATCGCAACTTAATACACAATTAAGGTGCTATTTTTCTTAATTTTTTAGTTGCTGGTGCTACTTTTTTCTGAATGAAGCGATGGTTATGAATTGAATATTTGTTTATAATCTTCTTTTCTACACGGTGATCCCTTTCCGTGATCGCCCGGAAAGGGATGAAGAGTTCGGAGAAAATGAAGTTTGAGTGAGAAAGTATTAGCACGCACTTTTGCGGGATGTCTATATTTCGCGCACGTATAGCCGATGTCGTTTTAAACAAGGTTGTTACCTGTCTAGGATATAACGGGATGAAATGTTGTGAAATTTTTGTTCGATAAAAGACACCTGTGAGATATACAGGATAACTTCGAAGAGGGAGTAAATGCACTTAACTTTATATTTATAACTATAACTATAACTATATTTTTAACTATAACAATATCATACGTTACATTATGTATAAATGAAAAGTAGGATTATACCAAAGCGGACGTAATTAGGCTTAGCGCATTGACTGTTATAGAAGAGGATAATCGCGTGATAAAATGTTTAGTTTATATTTAATGAAACGTATGTATACGCATAATTTAATTAAGTTTGTCGTAATTTATCATATTCTTATTCTTACGATGTTTATCTTAATGAATTTATTGCGATAATCGTAATTTATTTCAACGGATAATATTTTACGTGCTCGCGAAAACTTTCCGCTTCTAAGGAAAAGTAACGTAATCGAACTTCACAGGACCCTCTTTGTATATGTACACCCTCTCAGTTGCGATCGCAGTGGCGACATCCTGTCTGTACTCCTTACCGCAGTAACCCTCGCGTCGTAGGGTGACGACCCCGCGTGTCCGCTCGCGCACTGCGTTTCCCTCTTGCATTTCAGATTTATTATTTATTAGATAGTGGCGTGAGAGAGAAGGAGTGCATGCCAAATTCGGTAGAAACGCGCGTAGTTGGTCGGGAGAAGGTTTTACTTCTTTTTAGCGATATTCAATATTAAATTATTTTATGATAGGAATACCGCATAAAAATATGAAACATTCAACTTTCGTGACTCATGATCTTTTCTGAGAAAATGAAGCATTTTGAATATGTGATGATTTATAAGAATCGAATTCACATAACGGATGTAAAATTCAAAACAAAGAAACACACTATAAAGTTAAATAATATTATAACTGAATGCTAAGAAAAATGTCTATTAATAGTAAATGAAATTATAGATGGATCATCCTTTTGATAGATACTCAGCAAAGATTAGTAAAGCCTATATCAAATATGAGCGAATTTTTCTTACGTCAACGAATAAGGACATCACTTTGTGTCACGAACACGTGGAACCACTTCATAATATTATTGATCTTCCATATTTATAACCGCACAGTGAGTGAGGAATTAAGGATCTAGACATAATAAATGTAATAATGTTATATTTCGTCAAAGCAGTGCCATAAAATGCAATAAGATTATATTAACAAGACAATCTGATTATATTATATTAAACATAAGGCAACTAATCTTACCTTATATAAAAAAACGTTTGAATGTACTGAATCTTGCGTCTACAAAAAAAGATATATTTTTTTCTAAAATTATTATGTGGATTTTATCAAGTCTGTCATAAAGTAGTTTAGTAGTAGAAAGTACTAATTAAAGTAGTGTATCCCCGTAATAAAAACTAATAATTGATTAGAGTAATTTAATATTAAATTAATTGTATATAAAAAATGTATATGAAACATACACAGAGGATTTATATATCATAGAAAATTTATATCGAAAAATTCGAATATTTTTTTATATTAATAACATATCAAGCAAAAATGCTGCTTTATGAATTTCTGAACAGAAACACTAACGGAATCACTTTATTATGTTATCGATCTTCCGTATTTAGAACGGCAACGTACGCAGTCAATTAAGGATCTCTATGTATATAATAAATAAACGATCTCTCTAACATAACAGATCTCTGTTACATAATAGACATTACGAACAAGATGTTACATTGAATGGCGAAACTTATAATGGCATTCTTAATGACATTCAATGTTTAAACTTTTTACACAATACGTAAACTGTTCGGAAAATGCGTGCAATTATCGGGCGATTTTTCTTGCTCCGCAGGTAAAACGACGTCTTGCAGCTAAGCGATGATCTTCTTGTGGACGTGATCGGATGGGACAACGTAGGAAAATCAAGAGGGAAAACTTCAGACTGGTGAAGGCTTATTCCTTTGGTCTTCGTCTAGGCACGTTCCTAAATCACGTTCATCGACCGCAGGGAAGTTTGACCTGGTTGTGGTCGAAGGTAGGTCTCCCTCTTCCTCTCTCTTTCTTTATCTCTGTCTTTCTTTTGATATGTGTTAATTTACAATATATTAAATTACACTACTGGATTGGTCCATTGTTTGCGAACCGTGCCCACGTTGTAATGAAAATCACCGCGGCAGAATTCGTCATTCTTTGATTTTTATTGTTTGCTCTTTTGACATTTTGACATTTTGATATTTTTGACAAGTTAGCTCAGCAAATTGAAGATGGTTTTATAAAGTAAAAATTTTTTCTGTATAAAGTATTTTGCGATATATTGAATGTTTTACGAGTTATATCAAAGGAATTGTTTGCGACGGGTGGTTTTATTATCTAAAGCTTTTTGCCAACAGCTGGAAAATCTCCAAATTCATTTATTGCGTTCCTTAGATGTGTTTCATTAAAATCTAAATTTGCCAAGTTTTATTAAATTCACAGTTGGCTACATATTACAATATGATTTCAATAAGATATATCTGGTTTCTTTAATTACAAAAGCAAATGGCTATTTAAATGGAAATTTAAGTGAAATATTGATAGAGTCACAAAATTCAATCCTGAAATACGTGACTTTTTAATAAAAATTAATATAATAGAAAAATAATTTAAATATAAAGTATTTTTTTTAATTCGAGAGCTTAAAGTTTTCCGAAAAATTATTTAGGACAAAAAAATTGATTGAAGATGATAATATCATGAAGAAAAAAATTATTACAGTTTTTGAAGTTCTTGAAGTGATACAAGATCTTGAAGTAATTTTTCTTATATGTTTTAGGATTAAAAATATTAAAATCAATAATTATATATGTTATCTTCTTGAGAAATAAAACTATAAGGTCCAGAGAGAATAGATCTAAGTGAAATGATAGAATTGAAGGAGTAACGACTTTGCTTTCCTTTTCGATACAGTCATTAGTGGCGCCAAGCATGGCGAGGAGCAACGACAACGGTTGCGGACGCGGTTCCAAGCACACCGTCCGTCGCTGCGATGCCGTCGTCGTGTCACGTGGTAAGGCAACGTCCCAGCAGCGCGAATCGATTGGCGTCGTTAACGGAGGCAGCGTCCAGCAGCGTAACAACGATGACAGCACCGGTAACAGCAACGGCACCGTCAGCGGCATCATCACCACCAGCAACACCAGCAATCACAGTCAAATAGAGAGTACGGCAGATTAGAGTCATCCCCTTGGACGCAGACTCGGCGCACTTCAGGATTAATGTGAGTACCTTTGCATTTATATATAAGTATAGTTTTCTTCATAAATTTAAAGGAATTTTCGCAAAGACCCGAGATAGAAAATTTTTGACTGGTGCGTCGCTTTGTCAACTCTTGCTTAAATTCATATTTCGATAACTAGGGCTGGCATTCATAAGGCACGTTCGGGGAATACGCTGTCAACGCTATTCAGCGCTATTGCGTCATTCTATCTTTATCGTTTATTAACCCTCGGAGTGCGGACGGCGTGATAATCGCGTGCACGGCGGATATCGGGTCAAATATGACCCAATAGTAAAATCGTTTTAGTACGTAAGTGAAATCGCATTTTTTATTATACTAGGTGTTATATTGTTTGAAATACATTATAATTAAAATAAAAACATATTTATAATAAAAATAAACAATTTTTATTCAATATCTGTACAATTAATACATAATAATTCTTTTTGAATTATTACATGATCTTTACATATATAATTTGAACAATTGTTCAATTTATGGTAACGACGAACAATTATGGTAAAGTAAACATTAAGAGGAGTAAAACATTAAGGCGGCAGTGTGGTCTAGTGGTAGAGTTATATTGGCCTTTTTTAAATAAATTATCATCATTTTTCATAAGGTCAATACAATGACCCTCTGCATTTGTTTTACAATTTATTTAATAAATTCCTTCGCTGGCGAAATACTTACTATAAATCCTTCGTCTCTTCCGAAAGACGGAGCCCAGTTTTACCTACCGGGAATCCTCTTCCCGGCAGGGAGCGAAGTGTCGGAAAATAATAATATCCATGTTTATCTGATCTAGTGGACTCGAACCTGGTATTACAGATTACGAGTCTGGCGCTCTACCACTAGACCACACTGCCGCCTATTCACCGCCAATTTCACCAACCACGGTTAACTTAACCGGCCGGTTATTCCATTGGAATTGACCAATCGCATTTGTTAATTTTGCTTAACGACAAATGCGATTGGTCAACTCAATTCCAATGGAATAACCGGCCGGTTAAGTTAACTGGAGATTGTGGAATTGGGCCTAAGAGGGTAAACAAATTTAAAGGCCGGGTCAGCGGTGACCCGGCATCCGCCGTCCGAGGGTTAAACATAAAACAAGGATAAAATAACGCGATAACGCTGATAGCACGCTCCCCGAATGTGCCTATAGTTAATTCTTATTTCAAGATCGTCTTAAGTAATATCTTAAGATACACTAATATGGCTTTGTAATTGGTTTTTATCACATCTTAAGACTGTACTTAAGACGATCTTAAATATAAGAACGGACTATGAATACCATCCTAAAAAATTTTTGGGATATTTTTGTATTGTTAATTGCACATCGGACTGTCGCATCTTTTAGATAAATTTGGCAATACTATCTTTACTTTCGCGATGCTGCCACTGCTTGAATGTATCCAGTACATTAAGAGAACGAGATAGTATAAATTAGAGTAAGATAGTATATAGAGATATAAACAGTATATATCCTCCTCTTTCTTGTAGGATTTTGACAAAATCGCAGCCAGACTCTATTATAGGATCCCTAGTTTAAACAGGCGATTAAACGTGGATTTACGCGGGGAAAGGAAAAGGAGCTTTTCCTTTCCTCTTCCCAAGAGGTCAAATATTTTAGAAAATTTGCTCCTTTAACACGTTGAGCGCCCAGCATAAATAGGGAATTTGCATCATTTAAAAAAAAAATTGCATTTAATAATTTGTATATACTTTTCATTGAAATTATTTTTTTCGTAATTTTTTAACGCAAATTAAGCGAGAAAATAAATAATAAGTATTGCATTATTTGAAATTGCCGATTACGGTCCGGAAACGACTGAGTCTTCCCGAACGCTGTGTGACGTCACACTGCAGTAAACGAAGACTTTTATCCATTGAAACAATCATTTATTTTGAAAAATGAGTAAAGCAAATACATCTGTCTCTTATACACATCTAGATGTGTATAAGAGACAGCTTATTGAATATCAAAGGAATTGGAACTTTTTATTTATAAAACACGTTTCTAAAATAATCTGAAAATTATATAATTTACAATCAATAATAAAAAAACATGTTTATGTGAAGAGAATCCATTTAAACATTTATAATCTTATATTAAGGTTAGGCTCCCAGTCAGCCAAGTATGTAGAGAACAGATTTTGCAAAGTGCCTGCTACAAATTTTGTCGGCAAAAAGACTACAGATTTGACACAGGACCTGACATATATAATGCTGCTGTTAGAACAATGGCAAAAATATAGCAAAGTTTGTCTAATAAAATATGATAGCAGATTGATGGCAGCAATTAACCAGATCTTGACATTTGTTACACAATTTGACTTGTCAGATTGGCAGCAGAAATACAACAGAATCTGTGTTCGACAGATTCTGTTCAGTTTCTTCTGCAAATCTGCTATTAGATATCGCAATGATAAAACACTAAGCAGACGGATAGTTGGGACTGTTGCAATGTGACGTCATGCACTTGTCAGCCAATCAAAATCGTTTTCTTACAGCACAGACAATTTCAAATATTACTAAAATTCAATTTAATTTTTTAATACTTATCTATTGATAAAAATTAAGAATTTTGTTGTAAATAAATTTGTGATGTATATTTAAATTACAAACAAAAAAAATGTAATATTTTTTTCATGCAAACTCCCTATTGAGTATGTTTCCCGCGGGGCCCAAGGTGACTTAGGTGAAGAAAATTGTCATCCATATCTAGGTGATGGGGGCCCTGCGGTAACTTATCCGTCACCCATATATGGGTGATGTAGCGATCAACGTGTTAACCATGCACTTCATTCAGAAATTAAAATAAAAAAAAAATGATTTATGATTCTGAAAAGAGAATAAATTACTTCTCTTTTTTACAAAAATGGTTACAACGACATAACACAAAGCAGATATAAATTACATATGTAACTAAGAAGTAGTTGTTTCTCAATTTGCAGACATTGTTTTATTTTTTATAACAGTTATTCCGTATTTTATGATTATCTTTTCTTAAGATATTGATATGTACAGTTTATATTATATATATATTAAAGATATACAAAAATAATAAAATGAATCAGTTGATATAAAGTAAACATATAATTGTAATTTAAAAAATTACAATTTGCAATGTACGATTGCATACTATTTTAAAATTTATTACATTATATTTAAAATTAGTCGACAACGACTGCCCACAGTCGTATAAAATAATGTTATTACATTATTTTATACATAAAAGTATTAACACTTTGCTGACCGCTCGGGTAGATCTATCCGTTTCATGATGCATCGCTGAATAACTATAAATAGGTAAATCTACCTGTTTTGCACCATGCCATTCTTCTGTGATTCTTAATTACTTTGAAGAAGCAGTACTAAAAGAAATTATAAGAGAGAGAGAAAGAGAAAAGGGATCTTCAAAAGCGACAAAAGTTGTGTAATGTTCAGCGTAAGTTAGTCAGGCGTAATTCGCACGATGTTAAGATAAGGTCACTAGATTAAATTATTATATACACATACATACACACTCACAAAAGTGTATATATGTGTAACTCCCCTGCCAAGCTAGATTCTTGGATCCGCTTTTATGTTCAAAATGACAGTTGATAGAAAAAGAAAATTAGTTCTGTCGTTCGAAAAATGATGGTAAATATTAATTTTTAATTGTACAGATTTGCCATCAGCAAAATTAAATTTTGACACATCGAGTCGCGTAAATTCATAAAACATTAAAAAAATATTTTTGAAATTTTTTTATATACGGAATGTAAAGAAAAAAAGATGTTTGACATTCAAGCAGGAAAAACAGCGACATGCACTTTATATGTAACGTCAAATAGTTTGCACGCTCGCACACAATCACAATCACTTTCGTATATTGCGTATATCGGGTATATCACACGCTGAACACTCAAGAATGAATTCTATAAAGTATTATTTTGTACACAATCCGACTGATCCTTCAAATGTGACTGCAGTCGCGAATGATTAATTAACGTATTGTAACCCTAGTAGCACATGTTGGTTTTATACACGTTTTTTAAACGGTTATAAAATATTAGATACGTTTAGGAAACGTATATGAAACGTATATGAACCAACATGTGCTACCTGGGAAATGTCGAACGGCCGGCACAACTATATTGTTACCACGCGAATTTACTGTAGAGCAAACGAGTGAAGAGAGCGGACAGAGGGAATGTGAGAGGGGGGGGGGGCGTGTCGCGCAGTTGTGCAAACAAATTCAGCTAATTAATCGGGAAGAGCGCGACTGTTCTGCAGTTGGACGCCTACATCCGAGAACACCTTCTCTTCTTCATCGTTTGCCGTGCGTTACACGTTAGAGCGAGAAAGGACGAGATATTTTGCTCCTCCATGAAAACATTAATTAAGTGGCAAGTTATGTTTCATCATAAGCGACAGATTATATATATACATATTCAGCTGTCATTCGCATTCGTAGTTTACACACGCGCGAGAAAAAAATGAATAATAACAAATGCTTTTTAATTCGCTCGTTATAAATGCATTAATTTTTCAACAAGCTTTTAATGGAAATTAATGGCATTTTCTAGAGAAAATACCTGGGGAACAAAATTATTACTATTATTATATTATAGTTGCATCTTTATTAAAAATTAATTTAAGCTCTAAATTTTGTTGCATAATAATAATGTAATGGAGAATTATGTGATTGTGACACACGCATATAACAAATACTTTGCGTGCAATATCATATGATATACAAAATGCTGTGCCACTTAAACTAATCAACTTGATATATTAAAATTAATAATTAAGCTTGCAACTAAATTTTAGTTCGAAATGGATATCCACTTAATTACTTATGTAAGAATGTTCAATTTATTTTTGTCCATTTCCTTTGTAGATATTTTAACATCTTTTTCAGATACTCTAAAATCAGATGCTTTAAAATTGAATTAAAATTGGATCGAAATGGATTGCTAAAATAATGCAACAAAATTTGAGCTTCTGTCCCTGTTATTCATCAAACATTGAAACTTCGTTGCCGTTTAGTTTGTTAATATTTCTGTTACAGAGGACGAGAGGGTGAATGCATCTCGCAGGATGAAGTGTGCGCTCTACTTCTCCCAACTGCGGGCGATGCTCGTGAGGAATCTCCTGCTGAAGAAACGCGACACGCGGAAGACGTTTATGGTACGTCCAATCTAATTTTGACATACTGATGCAATTAAAATTTTCGACCGTAGTAACAATTGGCGCTTGATATCTCTTGCGCAAAGGCCGCAATCGATTATATTTTCGGAATTCAACTTCAAAATAGAAACCTGAATACACTCTTAGTCACTCACTTGATGTGATGATTTTCATATACCTGGTAATCCTCGGAGAAATGAGATTAAATTAAAAATCGGCACCTGTTTCGGGGATATCGTAGGCATGTGCCAAATGAATATTCGTGTCACATATATAGTCATCACGCGCAGAAATGTGTTGCCAAAATCATTCTCGAAGATTTTCTTCGGGACGCAATAGCTGCTTATTGAAATCAATCGGGTTGAAGTGATGAACTTCAACCGAACGAAAAGCTCGTTTAGATGCTGTGAGAAACACGTTGATATTGAATCAACATATATTATCCTCTACATTTAAGACATGGAATATGTGAACGTCAAACGTCACGACACTATTTGTTGAGAAAATTGTATAATAGAAAACTTTCTGGTCTAACTAAACGCGTCTTTAACAGAATTTGTTTAAAAATAACTGAGATATATAAAGATTTTTATAACATATGAAGATTCTGTCTTCACTTTTAAACTTAATTTACAATTCTTCGAGTTTTTGATGCTTTCAACTCTTAGCTAAAAAAATAAGCTATCTTAAATTTTTTATTTTTTTTCGATGGAGTGTTAACAATATACGATAGATATGGAAAAAATATATTATTTTAATCTAATATAAGAATTATATAACTTCGTCATTAGAGCTTCCGTCGAATTTTCGCCGAGAATAGCTAACTTCACATTCATTAGGTAATCCGTAGAACTGCATAAGAGTACGACGAAGGTAAAACAACGAAAAAGAAGAGATTGACGCGGACGTTTGCGAGAATGGCGACGGCACGACTGCGTCTTGTCGCAGACTGCGTCCGCCAACTACGTTGCCAATCGGTTTTTGCGTAAGCGTGGTGCCAACTGGGCCAAGGGTTAACGACGGAGAAGGGAAAACGCTTCTCTATCTCGTTAAATTCTTCGCGCTTTTTTTTACATTACTGTCGCTGTGCTTTTGTCATATGAAGCTGTTGCATTTAGGATTAATCCTAATTAAAAATTAAACGTTCCATAATGAGAGAAAATTGTAATAATAATTTAATAAATCATACTCGAAAAATTATTTAAATTAAATATATTTGGAAATTTAATTAAACTACTACTGTGATTAAAAAGTACCGAGACTGGCTCATTTAAACTGCGCGGTTCAATCCAATCGAGAAACTTTCTTTTTTTTTAGATTGATAGGACTGTTTCTGACATACGTTCAAAATTTCACGTCATTACCTTTGTTAGCTTACGAATAAACTTGTTTTGTGATTGAGAAATAGTACTTCCGGCGATTTTTACCATGTCGAATTTTGATGAGCAACGAATTTGCATCAAATTTTGTCTTCAGAACGAAATTTCATGTACGGACACGCTGGAAATGTTGCAGAAATGTTAGGCAAAGCCAAAAAGACCTCGTCAAAGTCAGTCAAAAATCAAAGTTATGTTAACAATGTTCTTCGATTACCGCAGTGTTGTGCATAAAGAATTTCTTCCAATCGGTCAAACTGTTAACAAAGAATATTATTTGAATGTTATGCGCCGTTTGCGTGAAGCAATCCGTAAAAAACGGCCGGAATTGTGGCGAGCATGGATTTGCACCACGTAATGCTCCTGCTCACAGTTCGATGCTTGTTCGTGACTTTTTAGCCAAACAATCGACGAATACGATTCCACAAGCTCGTATTCGCCTGTTATGGCACCATGTGACTTTTTCCTGTTCCCCCGGCTGAAATTACTACTTCCCATACAGCACAGAAATTGCAGCAACATTTCGGCAATATTGCAATGTTGCTGCGATGTTACTGCAATGTTGCTGCAATTTCTGTGCTGTATGGGTTCGTTTTGAGTCGATAGAGGCGATAAAAAAGAATTCGCTGCGCGTCCTAAACACCATACCGAAAATCGACTACCAGAAGTGCTTCGAGGACTGAAAATAACGTTGGCATAAATGTGTTGCAGTGGGAGGGAATTATTTTAAAGGGGACATAATAGATTTGGATGAATAAATTTATAGTTTGCGTTTTATTTGACCAGTCTCGATACTTTTTGATCACACAGTAGTACATATATTAATTAAACTGTATATACACGGAACATAGCGTCCATTAGACGTCCATACAACCTCTAATAGAGGTATAATCTCTAATAGAGGTATAACCTCTAATAGAGGTTGTATGGACGTCTAATAGACACATGTTCCGTGTGATAATTAATCAAAATTAAAATAATTAAAATAAAGAGTTTTAAAAACTATCAGTAATTCGATATGTCAAGCATAATTTCGCAAAGTATTATTTTGCTATAGAAATATAATTTTTTTACAGACGATATAAAAATACTTCATTTCAAATACAAAGAAAGTCATTTTATGTCTATTTAAATCTTCGAATTCGTCAAGATGCTTTAATTTTTAATTTAATTTATTTTATATATAGTCTAAAATTAATTTAAGATATAATTACTTTTCATAATTTGAACTCTAATAGTTTTTGCCAGATCTAGGACACCCGCTATAAATATGTATTCCAAATACGCCAGCCACAAATTGACAAATTATTCAGAAGAGAGAATATAGACTCGTCTCAATTTTTAGATAATTACTGATTTTCTTAATTTGAGATTTAATATTCATATTTTCTAAAAGATCTAGGATATATTTAACATATATATAGCGTATATGTATTAAATTATTCTCACATTTATTGATTAGTGAATTATCTAGAAACTCCAGATACTCCTTATCTCAAGTCTCAAATAGTCATTGATCTCAATCTACATTCCAATACCTATAATTTGATAGATTTTGAACGCTTGATATTTATTATATTATATCGGTATATATCAGATATATATCGGTACATATCAGTGGCAATAAAATTCTTTTTTCACTGTTTGGCATACATACTCGTATATTAATCAAATATTCCATTACACTTGTCAGTGAGTATATGAAGTATTAGGGAAAGAACACACATATTCCTATGTTGCGGTAGGATCTGTCGGGAATCTGCAAAGACCAAAAAATTACAAATTTACTTTATTATCAGCTTGATCTTGAGTTGAACTCTGCTTCTGTCAAAGATTTCAAGTACCATCACCGTAGCGAGCTCACTTTTTACGAGCGTTCCTCTGTTTGCTGTCCTTGGCTTTGAAGATAGCCGGATCAAGAACATTGATGGGTCCGTTGTTCCACAACGAAGCAGACACGGTCTCGGTGGGCTCGACGGTGGACGGTAGCAGGTGGGGCCCGACTGAAAAATACGCCTGTTCGACCCAAGTGGGCAGAGGCAATCCGGCGACGCAACACTGCCACAGCGGCAGGCCCAAATGAGCCAGCATCATGCGGAAGTACGTGGTAAAATTGTCAGCCAGATGATACCAGCCGCTACCTTGATGGAGCCAAATACTGGGCGAGTCCTGTTCCTGTTTGGAACGATATGCCAAATAGATCCTGCCGTTTTCGGGTCCCGGAAAGCACTGGCCGACCTCGAAGAGTTTGCAGTCGCGTGAATCCCCGGAGAACATGATGTCCTGCGACTCCGCGTTTCCCGCTTGGATTCCCGACGAATCCTGCGTCGATGGTCCTGTTTGCCGATCCTTGCCGACGTATCTCTTCAGCGACGAAAGACCGCTGATCTCCATGCGACCTATTGAGAATTCCTCGCCTGTATCGACATGGAATTTTCAAATTAGTGTCGGTGAATTGAAGCCATCAATTTAGGGCCGACAACTTTCTACACTTTGCGAGCAACGCAAAAATCCGAGAACAGTATAAACATTTGGAACATCAGAAGCTTTTTTTTAGACGATTATGTCTTTTCGACGAGCTGTGTCACTTACATTGTTATCTCTCATTATTTGGACAACTAAATCATGACTACACTGAATAACACATTTCAATGGGCTTGTTTGCTTTACTGAATGAAGGATTTGTTGGTAGATTTAGGATTACTGATAGCGAACGTCGTGGCAAAAGAGTTCGTGACATGCAAGCTTTTTGAGAAATCAGCAAATAATGGTTTCAGTGATTAGGAATTAGCGATTTTTATCTATCATAATATCGCAACATGGGACTCAACATGGAACATTCAAAGATAAAATGTATAATATATCTTCGGAAGGTTTTAGATGAACTCTAAGTTCCAAACACAATTATTAATCACGAACACAAGATTGGTTTTTTTACATCGCTTATAATTATATCTTTCAATTTGATATATTTTAATAATTGTTAATAATTATACAGAAAATTCTATGTGAAAACATTCAACAGCCATTTTTGCTACACAAAAAGGAATTATTTTTTATTTGCAGTTTTACTTAAAAATCATAAATTGTATAAAATAAATGAAATTATAATTTAAAATATATTCATGAATTGGAACAATATAAATGTTTATAAATTTACAATAAACTTATAATACGATGATAAAAATGTATAATAAAATTATATCGAGTATTATTTTAACAATCTAATAAAAAACGTTTGGATAAAATTTTATATAGTAAAGAGTGAAATAAAAAATTTATAAAATATAATATTACGGGGCATATATGGATATTGCAATGGAGAAAATATAATCGATGGGAGCGAAAGGAGCGAAAGGAAAATAACGGAAGAGGATACATTGAATCGAAAATGCAGGATTAAAATAATCATCGAGTGTACCTGCTATATCAAGATTCCATTGCAGCAGGAAACCGTCGATGGAGGTGTAGAAATTCCGGATGTCCTCGGGAAGCGCGCAGCAATGGCGTTGCTCCCAGCTGGTGATGGCGCCGGATTCGCAGCCGTTTCGTCTCTCAACCCGCACGTTTCTCACGCACGGCGTGTTCTCGAGGATCTTGACCACGCCGAGGGTCAGATTCTCGTAGAAGGAATCCTCGGTGACAATGTCCACGCAGAACGACATCGTTTCGGGATTCTTGCCCTCCGCCTTTTGCAAATTCAATCATTTTCATATTGATCCGCTCTTTTCAAAATAGAAAATTTAATGTTGTAAAATAATTTCTGTTGACTTTTTTTAATTTATATGTTTTTGTAAGCCATTTCATATTAAAAAGAGCGAGAGAGGAATTGTAGAGAAATTATAAAGGGTAATCGCAGACTATAATTACAATGTTGTTAGCAGCGTTTTATAGATATAAACAAACAAAAATAATGTTGCATTAACAACATTAAGTCTAATTGGAAATAATCTTGTTAATTCAACAACAGTTTTAATAAAACAAAAGCATACGTATTTGTTTCATTAATATTATTATATTGAATTAACAAAATTATTTGCAATTAGACTTAATGCTGTCAATATAACATCATGTTATTTCCATGTACAACTATATACTCTATACCAAAGTATACTTTAAAAGATTATGATCCATATAATTAATCTTAATTTAATCACTTGAGAAGGACCAAAATCCATGGTCGAAACGTCGTGACATTTTAAATTAAAATAAAATTGGCCAGTAGTGTCGAAACAAATCTCCTCTTTGGTTTATTATTCACTGGCGAAGAATATTCATCTCTTACTTGCTTAAAAGATTATGTGATAGAGCGATATAATAATATAATGTTATATATTATATTATATTTATATAAATAATATTATAGTATATTATAAATTTTTTTCCGTGTACATTCCTTGAACTATCTTGCAACTTGAATTCATTCTCGCTTTTTTGTTCTACTTCTTATCATCCTCTCTCTATTTCTTACAACACCTCTTATATAATGGCCGCTCCTTACAGCAGATAAAAGTTAAAAGACGTGATGCGCAAGTGAATGGTGCATTAAGTCACAGATGGAAGCAATTACCATTTGTATGTTTATACTATTCCGCTCACGATCATTTCCTACGAATATAAGAAATATAAAGATCCTATTCACTCCTATCCGAATATTACGACATTTTTGTAATCGACGTTACATCGATTTATGTCACGTAATCGTCGTATTGGTGCGAACGCCGAAATTATATAAATTTTCGCACTACACATTACGATTCGCTCGTGACAATATCAACAAGATCTGTGTGAACTTCTACCTTTCGACGTTCTAGCAATCATCGCGAAATGTATACGTCAGTTCTTTGTTGATCGCCATGACAACGGATCTTTCGAAGCTATCGATATCCCCAAACAATGCACAGAGTGTCTCACAATTATTGTCTCTTTGTTCATTCATGATAATTAATTTGAAATTTTCAAGCTCCTCGACTTTTTCTTAAGAATGATTTAACTTGTCAGCTTTTTGCATAATCTATTTAAATATTAAATATCATGACAATTAAACCTACAAAATTTATTCCATTGAAGGAACATTTACTTGAAAAAATAACTATGACTAATTTAAATTTTTGTATAAATTATCATCACTAAATACAAGAGTCTATTAGGTATTTTTAATTAATTATGAAACAAAAATTATTCGTGTCTCAATATTATTAAAAGAGAACGATTACAACTTTATAAAAGTCTAAAAAGTAACTATAGAATTCACGAATGACAAAAGCGGCAATAATTATACAAGACAATATTTTATATTACAATTATTAATAAGTTATTACGTGCATTCTCAGATTTAAATTATCAATAAAGAGCTTTTTCATTTCTGAAGAAAGCTTTGTGAAAAATTCTTGAAACAATTGTCAATCAGAAGGGAAAAACACGCAGTCGCAACGATTCGGAGTATTGTTTAGTATTGCGTTGCGAATAGTGAAACAGAACAGCAGGTGCGCGTACGGAACACAAGATAATTACGCGACACGCACGCACGCGGGAGATTTCTTACCATGTAGCATTTACGTGTTACGTTTTTAGGGACGCAATGTGAAACGGAGGGTTTCCACCCTATTTTGTGTACTGTGAATATTATCTGCAACAAACACGAGCAATATTTTATTTATTCCACGTAAGCCGTGTAATCATGGAACGGCTATATTTACAAAACGTGCTATTTAAAAAAAAGCTGAAAAAGATGAGAAATCCTCCTTGATTATTTTTCTGGAGTCCTTAGCTTTTTTGTTACCAATTAATTTTAGAAATATTTTCGAAAAAAAAATCCAGTATTTTTTAAAGTAATATATTTATATTTTTAAAATCGGTAAATAAAAGAAGGGATGAGGACTGTAGATAAAAGATGAAAAAAGATATATAGAGATATGTGATAGTTAATAGATTAATAATATTATAGATTAACAATATTAAACTAAACATAATAATTTATTTATTAATTATTTTATCTATCTCTCTAGAAAAAAGTTTAAAGATTTATTTCTTTGAAATCATTTGACTTTTTTACTAAAAAGATACCCAGTTATTACTATGAATGATTACGAATGGAGAATTGACTTTTAACGATATCAGAACTGCCTATTTATCTGATCTGAAATCAGCACCATTTGATTGTTTACAGGAGGTCTTTTTACCCCTCTATATCCTCGCGGCCTTGATCGTGGTAAAGGTCATGATACCCAACCCAAACTTTCCCGCGATGACAACGCAGGGGAAGGAAGGGAATATGTTCACATTATTTAATGGCTACAAAAACAATACGATCGCCGTGGTGCCCAACTCTACGGAAACCCTGGTGAGTCTTGAAAATCATCCACTAATCACCAACTAATTGGATCAAGTAGAAATACTTTTGGTTTCAAGTACTGTGAAAAATGTCTCGCATGTATGTATGTGCATATATAAATAAAATTATTATATTATTCCATTCTATTTTTTGTTAAAAGCATTTTTTATTTATTCGTTAAAATAAGCTTGCCTCTTTCAAATCTATTTCTGCTAATTTAAAAGTTAAGGCGTTAAAAAAAATTCTAATTTTTTCAATCAGAATATAAAACCTTAATTCCATTTTTTAAACATCTTTTGAGACACATTATTTTATCTAGAAATAATCAACCTTGATGTCATTAAAAATTACATTTCTTTTCGTATATATATATTTTACAATATTGTATGTAATTTTATCTCGGCTACTGCTTTAAGAGAAAGTCTCTTCTCCGGATATTGCGAGATTTCGCGTGATATAAAATTAACGATGTATTTTCTAGAACTTCTTAAACTCCATGAATAGCCTCTGGTCCTCTATGTGGGATTATCCCGGTAAGCTTCCCTTAAACTTCATGGTGTTCGACACGAAAGATGATCTGCAAGCAGCATACTGGAGAGATCCTTACAGTGTTCCCCTAGCAGTTATCTTCGAGGACGCCCAACCGATATCACGGCGTCTTATGTAAGATAATTTTCACATCGTTCCATTAAACTAATTAAATTTAGAACAAGAGAGTGCGCAATTTTTTTCAAGGAAAAATGTATGCGGAGATTTATGAAAAAGAAATTTTTTTATAATAAGAAACATTTTTATGTCTTACGTTTAAATACTTTTTTGTGCTAAGTATTTTTAGAAATAAAGATATCAAAGATTTTTATAATGAATATCACATTGAGAGAGAAAGTTGTTTTTATAAGCAGAATTGTTTCCTTTTGAGTTGATTTTTCATAACATAGAGAAAATAGCTTAAGTTTAATAATAGATATAATAGATTTTAATGAATATATTTGACAATTAATATCAATTAATTTATCTCATGACTATCTTAATATATTATCGTTTGTTTTAAGCTAAAAATCGCTATCGCTATAACATCAAATGCATTTTATGCATATAAATTTCGGCAAAGAAATTTCGAAATCAGGTATACAAGGCTTGATAATAATACTATGGATATGAGTCACGATTTTTGCTCTTTTCTTATTTTGATTTGACTCTCGAAAAAAGCTGAATTGAGCGTCCTTTATTAATATATGAAATCTTTTGTATTGTTCAGATATGAAATTAGGACGAATCCTTCATATACCTTGCCGCCTTCGCCAACCGAATTGTATTCTGCTCCGATCAGTTGTCGAAAGAATAAGACCGGAGAATCCTGGATGGGCGACATTTTATCGATAAAGACCGGAGAATCCTGTCCCGTCAACAATTACTTGCATTCCGGCTTTTTAGCTCTGCAGATGATAATGGACATCACGAAAATAAGAGTGAGTCTCCTTCCCTTTATTTTGGAACTTAGTAAATATCTATTAACTTTATTTGTGAATCACGACTTTTGTTTGATAAGAACATAAGACCGATCTGGTAATTAAATTTAGGCAATTAAATTCTCATGTTACCTTTTGCCAGTTGGACATGGGAAATGATGACGTGACAGTACCGGATATTAAATTCGTAATATTTCCCAAGGAAGCGTATACCGCTGGTAAGCAGTTTTATCAGAAATTTTTAGATTCACTTATTTCTGTGATATGCGCCACGTTTAGTGTGTTGACGATTATATTATTTCCTCAGACTGGATGTTGGCCTTCAGAGTTGTTATTCCGCTTTACATGGTCTTGGCACTCTCGCAATTCATTACCTATCTTCTGATCTTGATAGTCGGCGAGAAGGAGAATAAGATTAAAGAAGGAATGAAGATGATGGGTTTAAACGATTCCGTGTTTTGGTAAGGTCGTAAATTTACAAATAATTCTATTGAATGTTGACTAGCAACTCTGATAATAAATGATTCTGAAAAAAAGTTGTAGTTAATATCAAATGTATTTTATGCATATAAATTTTGGCAAATAAATTTTGGAATCAAGTATATAACGATAAATACTAATACTATGGACTATTAATTTATGTCAAATGTTCTTAATAATATTTTCTCACAATGTCATATATTTCTTTTCCTCCTTTCGCAGGTTGTCTTGGTTCATCATCTATAGCATCTTCGTCTTTTTGCTCTCTGCCGTCGGAGTGATATTGCTCTTCACCTTGCAAATGTTTCAACATACGCATTTCCTGCCGATATTCCTTTTAGTGGTTCTGTACAGTTTCTCCGTGATTTTGTTCGGCTTTATGATCACGCCATTTTTTGACAAGTCACGCGTAAGTAATTCTTGAATTTTTCTTCATATATTTCACCTAAAGTTTTTTTCCTAAATGTTGTTTTAATTTTTTCCGAAATGCAACTTTTATGATAATTTCTTTGTATATGTGTTTAATCAGAGAACAGCTTTTTATAAATTATTTGCCAATCATCCTTAATCAAGAATGATTATATAGCATGAGCAATAAAAATATATTCTTGTCTTTCAGACGGCTGGTGTCTTGGGAAACTTTGCTGTCACGATATTGAGCTTGATGTACTTTATTCAAGTATTTGTGAGTGATTCTAGCTCAGTTACATACTGGTTGGTTTCTCTGATTAGCCCAACCGCAGTCGCTTTGGCGATGGATAAGGTAAGTCTCGAAGTACTTTGTGATGACAATTTATCCTATCGAGGTTTCGATTTGATCATTTAATCTTTTACGTAATTTTGGAACAAAAACTGACAATAATAATAGTTTGTTTAATTTTTTTAAAGGATTATAAAATATGTAATTTTTATAATTTTTTAAAAGAAATTTTCTTCAAATCATTTTGTATTATTATCGTTAGCGAAATATTTTACTTAACATTTATAATTCATAAATAATTTAATAAGGAGAGATTTGCAAGTGTTTTCATAATTGCAACAATGTGGATTTCTGATATACCTACATTATGTATTTTAAAAAGCTTGGCACTGTGTTATCTAGGCTCTGGTACTGGATCTGCAAGGTGAGGGTGTGAATTTCGACAATCTCTGGTCCGGCCCAGGAATACCTTTCGGCGGCAGTCTCATCATGATGACTCTGGATATCTTTCTGTACGGCTATCTGGCCTATTATCTTGACTCCGTGATACCAAGTATGTTTTTTTTAACTTTTTCACAATTTATCGTAATGCAACATTGTTTAGTACAGAAATATTAAAGTTTTATTTGAAGTCAATATATGAGAATACTTTTTACATTCAAATAATTCTTGAGAACAATTTATTTGCGTGTCAAGATGCGTTCTTGGATAAAACCTAATGTAAATATAATATATAATGTATCAATTTCTAGGTGAGCATGGAATAAAGAGGCCACCTTGGTTTTGCTTCTTACCTGGATTTTGGTGTCAGAAGAAGGTTCAAAGGGTGAGTTCTTAAGTGTATATAATACAAATATAAATAAAATTATAAATCTCTTGTTAAAATATATTACATATATATACACATTGCATAACTTTATATTTTTTAAAAATAAAATTACTATAAACTTTTTTTTTTTAATTATCAAGATGAACTAATGGACGGGTTATTTTTTAAGTATTTCAAAATGATGTAGGCCCGTATTCTGTACCTTCTTTTATCGATAAAAGTGCTTTAAATGTGGCTTCTCAGCCAATCAGGTGGCTTCTAAGCCTCTTTTAGAGGCACTTTTTTTATCAATAAAAGAGGGTACAGAATACGGGCCATAGTCTAAAAAACTTCGTAAAAATATATGGAAGATATTTTAAAATATTTAAAAGACTTTCTCTTATTAATTGAATTATTCTTTACTTCTTTTAATAATAAGGGGTTAGTTGTTGATGAATATATATATATATATGGGAGCGTCACGGTCGTCGTTTTCATAGAAATATTTGCAGGTGCCATCGTCGAATGGCGAATCGAACTCGTTCATCCCAGGCGAGGAGACGAATCGCGATGTAGAGCCGGTGGTGCGCGAGATGAAGGGTCGCGAAGCGATCAGGATAGCCGACCTCTATAAATCGTTCCACAAGTGTAGACGTCCGGAGACCAAGGCGGTGAACGGGATTAATCTGACTATCTACGAGGGTCAGATCACGGCCATTCTCGGCCACAATGGCGCCGGTAAGACCACCCTCTTCAACATCCTCACAGGCCTGACTGCACCTACATCCGGCACCGCCCTCATATTTGGTTACGACGTGCGCAATTCCAATGATATGCGGACGATACGCAGCATGACCGGGGTCTGTCCGCAACACGACATCCTTTTCGATCTGTTGACGCCGCGTGAGCACCTCGAGTTCTTCGCTGCAGTGCGTGGCATTCCACGCTCGACGATACGACGTGAGGTACGTAGACAATAAGAACATCTCTATATATTTTATATTTATGTTATACTGATTTACTACTTTGCGTAATATATATTAATAATGAAGTTCAACATTTTAATTTTTTTTAAACGGTATTGAAAAATTGATAAGGATTATATGTTTGATCTCCAGGTAAAGACAACCCTGAAGGACATTGGTCTAGTCGATAAGGCGGACACCTTCGCGCGATACCTAAGCGGTGGACAGAAAAGAAAGCTGTCTGTGGGAATCGCTATTATTGGCGATCCCAAAATCATTATCCTCGATGAACCTACCGCCGGAGTGGATCCTTATTCGAGGAGACAGATGTGGTCCCTTCTGCAGTCGAAGCGGCATGGAAAGGTGATTCTGTTGACGACTCACTTCATGGACGAGGCGGATATACTCGCCGACAGGAAGGCAGTGATCAGCAAGGGAAAGTTGAGATGTTGCGGCAGCTCCCTGTTTTTAAAGAACAAATTCGGCATTGGATATCATTTAACGTAAGGATGCTACTAGTATTTATCCTCGTATTACATTGACAGAAAACTTAGTT
Organism: Aphaenogaster ashmeadi; assembly: GCA_003063805.1. Lineage (NCBI taxonomy): Eukaryota > Metazoa > Arthropoda > Insecta > Hymenoptera > Formicidae > Aphaenogaster > Aphaenogaster ashmeadi. The sequence continues at coordinate 195,932 of NJRQ01000211.1, read as the reverse complement.
TGTAAAATTAAAATTCTGATATTTCGAATTAGGGGAATCTCTCTCTCTCTCTCTCTCTCTCTCTCTCTCTCTCTCTCTCTCTCTCTCTCTCTCTCGACTTGAAAAAAAACTTATAGAAAAGAAATACTTTCTTGTTTTGCGTTTGTCTATTTTAAATAGTTTAATATAAAAATAATTTAAATATTAGATATAGAAAAGCATATGGAATAGTACAAAAAATTCGATGTCACACTTTATTAGAGTTTACTTTTCAACAGAAAGAAATTGCAAAATGTATATGATTTTACGTAAAAAAAAATAATAACTTCAAACATTTAATGAATATTATTTTGCAATTACAGATTAGTCCTGGAGGGCAATGCTAGGGAACATGCTATCAGCCGATTAGTAACGTCACACGTGAGCAAAGCGGAGAAGGCGAGACGTCATGGTCGGGAATTGAGTTTCATTTTACCCCACAACTCCGTGGAGAACTTTGCACCCCTTTTCTCCGCCATCGAGCACGAGATCAAGACCCGTTCGAGCAGGCTCGGCATCAGCAGCTATGGCGTGTCGATGACCACTCTGGAGGAAGTATTCTTGCATCTGGAAAAGGATGAGGAGACCGAGTACACGATGGACAACCTGTCGAAGAAGATGGTGCGCAATCGCGCGCTCAGCCGATCGCTTTCGTTGCAATCCAAGAGCACGTCGTATCAGAGCTTGCAGAACGAGGGAGTAACCGTACAAGCCGATAGTCAAGGGAAAGGTGCGTGGATCATCCCTTCTCAAACGTTCCGTCCCCAAAGCTTTTATAATTTAGAAGCGATTCGCTTTTCCCTAAAATAAATGAACGTGCAATTTTGTTAGTTATGAATCTAATTATAAATTTAATATTTAATATCGATATTATCCTAATATATTGTTTAACCATTAATTAGCAGTGTAGTAATATTATGAAATTATTTAGCAAACGATTTGCCGGACGGCGTCCAAAATGATCGAAATCCACCTGTGCTCGGTCTCGGCCTAGATCCTATCAAGGTTCGGCCTAACTTCCCTCAAACTCTCTACGCCATGCTACGTATAAGAGTGCTCAGACTCTTCAGAAACCTCCAACTGCTGTACTTCACAATCATCATGCCATTGGCTCTGATAGTGCTCGGTCTCTACTTGAACAGCATTCGGACGGTCGACGTTAAGATGCAGTCGTTAAAACTTAATAGCCGTAAGTGATTGCAACTTATACATAGTAGGAGATAGAGCTCGGCTCTTTTTTTATTCGTATTCAGTTTACTTTCAAAACATGACACATTGCAAATGAACTCCTTAAATATCAACGTTCTTGAAATAATTAATCATCTTAATTAAGATATTGTTTTTTTTTACTTTTATAAACATATAGAATTATTATATATTTAAATACGTGTCCATAAATTCGCGAATATAAATAAATAAAATTATTTAGTAACATATATAATATATATTATATTTTGATATCATGAAATTATAGGCTGTTGCCGTGAATAAATCAGGTTCATGAATTTATGGGCAAGAGTGTGTAAAAAATTCTTATTTTATAGAATAAATTATATTTTTTAAATTAATATAGTTATTAATTTTGGAAAATCAAATCAATTATGGTATGCTTTTCCTCTCTTATAGATACATACAACGAAACCGAGATCGTCTACCTAAATAATACTGACCACGACATTACCAAATTAATAGACAGCATAGCTCAAGACGCGAAGCACATCGAGGAATACGATGGCAATTTCGCAAATTTAATGAATATCGCGCCAAATATAGCCGCCTTCAACATTAACGATTATAATCTACTGCGACTCAATCTGACCGTTACATACAACGATACAATGCAACATTCCCTTCCGATATTGCTAAACATTCTTTCGAACGCTTATTATAGGTGAGTTCGCCATCTGTGGAAAAAATAAAGAGGATTCACTAGTTTTGAAATATTTAAAATACAAATTCTCTTTTAAAAAAAGATGTGTAAAGTGTTATATATATACATTTTGTTTGTAAAATAATATGTTATAAAATATTAATATTGTAAATATTAACATACTTGATAGTAAAAACTGCAAATTTATTTCTTTAAACATTTTTAATTTATACAAACAAATAATAATTTGACAAATAAGATTGCAATTTAAATTAAGTTAAATGTAATAAATCTGCCTTACATTGTGTAATATTTTTGCGAATTATAAATTTTTATTTAGATTGATCTCAGGCAAGAACGAAGCTACGCCGATCGAAGTCTATACACATCCTTTCCAGCAAACGTCGCAACCCCAACAATTCAATGTCGGCGCAGCTAGCTGCTCTTCTCTTCTCGGCATGGTTTTCATATTATTGCCGATTACTTTAGCGGTAGATATGGTTTACGATCGCGAGGTAAGAGCTTTGCTTTTAAATCCTAATTATAGACCGTTATACAGATTATGTTTTACCTTTATTTTTCCACTATAAATTTTCTGTTTAATTATTTTTATAATATAATATTTAACATTAAGTATCTTAACAAGAAACTAAAAATTAAACAAAAAATTTATTAACTTGATTTTTATTTGTAATAAAATGAACTGCAAAGTTTTTTTATCAGTTTTAAATAAAATGAATGTTTTAGATTATAATTCTTGATGTTATATGTTTCTTTAAATAAATTTTTCTGATCTAAAATCGACAAGTATAAAATTAAAATGTAATGAGATTCTTTCCAGGAAAATTCTATATATATTATAAATACTTTTCAGATCAAAGCGAAGAATCAGCTTCGCGTGAATGGCCTGTCGTTCTTCATGTATTTTCTTAGCTACTTCATTGTGCTAGTCGGCCTGATGACTTTCATCTGCCTGTGCATCCTCGGCATCATATTTCTCTTCGATGTGCCTTCGCTACGGGAAATACCGGCCATGATCACCCTCGGCATTCTCATAATGCTCTATTGCCCATCGTCCATCCTCTTCTCTACATGTCTCAGTTACATCTTTGATAAGTTGGACTCCGCGCAAAGCATGTTGCCGAACATTGCGACCTTCTTCGGGTTGCTACCGTTCGGCATAGTCATGATCCTCGATATGCAAACACTCGGTAAATAATAACTGACATATTGAGATCATCTTATCATTTTCTTTCTGCGATGGAAGGCTACCTTCCTCGCAAGCCTTTAATTTTTAAACTAATTCGCTAATTGCCTAATTCGCTATGTCAAGCACTTTATGGAACCATTTGTATCTTTTTTTTCATTCTTAGGCCGGTATTCGTAGTTGGCTCTTATATTTAAGATCGTCTTAAGTCGAGTCTTAGGTGGACTTAAGATTCCGCTCAGCCAATGAAATGGCTGTATAGCATCTTGAGATCGTTAAGACAGTCTTAAATATAAGAACCGACTATGAATACCGCCCTTAGTATTGTTGAAATCTCTAAACTAACAAGCCTTTGAATGTTAATGATTTTGAATATTAATTCCTAATTTACAGCGTGTCAATTCATGAAATTATATATATATTTTTTCTTACCTCTATTTGAAATGTCGAGATTACATGCTTTATAATTATTCTTCTTGAAACCTGATATATTTACCAAGATTGATAACACCAATATTATACAATTATCTGTCACGTTATGATCTGTTGCTCAAGGTAGGACAGCTTCGTTCGCGTTGCACGTGGCCTTTTCCCTATCGAACAGCATGTACGTGCCGTATGCAGCAGTGTACTACGTGGATCGCGTTCATTTGATGTGCTCCATCAACCGCGCCTGTCACTATCTCTCCATGTATGATTATCTCACCGCGGAGATTATACTGCTGGCTGTTGGTGTGGTGTTGCAATGCCCGATTTGGTTCTTCGTGCTACTCCTGCTGGACAACAACAAGAGCGGCGGCAACGTCGGCGATTTCTTTAAACGCTACTTCCTGGTTAGCGCAAATTTAACGTTAACACTAACATTTTTATGGCTAATCATAAACCTGTTTTTCATTCATATACAAATCTGTATTTTAAAGTCGCATATTCTTCTACCAGTTCATACTCATATTTTGCATTGCAATTTAAGTCATTCAATTGCGTCTTATAAAAAGAAAAATGCTAACGAATTTCTTAATTTTTTTATTTTTCTAATTTACTTGTAAATTTTTTCATTTAATTGTAATCTGAAAATAATTTATGAGAAAACTCAATAGTATCTTGCACGAAATATATATGTAAGTATACATTTCCGTTTTTAAGTTGTATATATATATAATTTTCCGCTTATTTAATAAATAAATATTATAATAATAAATAAAAACAAATTTTTCATATAATTTGAGATATATATTCTAGCCACAATGTTGGCTACAAGTGAATAGTAGCCTAGATCTTAAATTAAATCTATTAAAATGTTACTAAAACTATTTCTGAAATCTATTTTTGTAATTATATGGAAACTCAAGACATTACTTTTTCCACAGCGTGATGGTGACTCCATTCGTGAAGAAATTATGGAAAACTCGGATATCGGCGAACACGAGGACGCGGATGTGAAAAGCGAACGACAGAAGGTTTTCAATGTTGTCGTTTCGTCAACTCTCGGTCAAGAACCGCCAATAGTATTGCTTCAGGTAAAATAGTACAGATGAAATTATCATCCATTATAATACGAAACAGATAGCCAAATTTATCAATGAGAAATTCTGCTAGATACTTTACAAAATTTTGTTCGATCGAAATTATGTCAATATCAATTCTAATTAAATTTGCATTTATATGCAACAATATTAGAATCCTTACATTTAAATATTATATTTATAACAAAATTAGTCACACTCACAGTTTGTTTTAACTTAAAACAATTGTGTAATGCAAGTATTAATTACTTAATTCATATTTGTGGTTAAATTAATTTGTCAGTTGTGCGATCTTATTTTACTCACATAAAACGTACGATTATAGAATTTGCGGAAAGAGTACCGACAAAAAGAGGCAGGATCATCATCCTGCTGTTCGAAGGGCGAGGATGACCGGAAGGTCGCCGTGCGAAATCTCTCATTGGCAGTGGAACCAGGTGAAGTTATGGGCCTGCTGGGCCACAACGGCGCCGGCAAGACTACGGCAATGAAGATCATCATTGCCGAGGAGGCGCCGACGAAGGGTAGGGTGCAGATCAGCGGCCACAATATCAACACCCACATGACGGAGGCTTTCCGACAGATGGGCTATTGTCCCCAGCACGACGCTCAATGGAAAAATATCACTGTAAGAGAGCATCTGGAATGCTACGCCGCGATCCGCGGGGTTCCATGGAGCGAAGTCGACAGGTGCAATTTTTCAACATCCATTTAATCAATTTAGTGAAGTATTATTGATTCTTTAGGGATACAGTAGTTAATTTATAAACAATTGAATTATTATAGACTTAAAAACTTCTGTTTGGTATCAAAGTTTTACTGCAGCGTTAAAAATTATTTTAGTATTACACGGAAAAAAATTTGTTAACTTGACTAAATCTTTCAACTAAATAAAATTTATTTAGTTCAAGTATTTATTTATTTAACTTAAACATTTATTTATTTAACTTAAACATATAATATATTTTATGTTTAAGTTAAATAAATAAATGTTTATTTATTAAATTAATTTTAATATAAGTACTTGATTTTTATATATGACAATTTGTTTAGTTTCTTGATGTGTAAGTCAATACCAGCTTTTCTAACATAATTGATAGAATATCGTTCGGTTTTAATTGCTATACATGTATAGATGCTTGTTAGCATCAGTATATCATTAAATTGATTTTTCAATTTAATGTTGTGATATTCGAGAGCTGCGTTACATGTCCGATAGTAACGGCGCGCAGTTTATAGAAAAGTCACACATTAATATTATTGGAGCACTAAGATCCGCTATGACCGTCATTGGCCTATCTCTCGATTTAAATTGCTATACATGTGTTTTTCTTGTAGATATAACTATCTAGTTCATTTTAATGATTGTGTTGCAGAATCGTGGATCTGTATTTGTCCGGTCTGCAGATTCATGAACACGCCGATAAGCAGAGCCAAGAATGTTCCGGCGGAACTAGAAGAAAACTTAGCTTTGCGATGTCAATGGTCGGTGGACCTAAGGTGGTTCTCATGGACGAACCGAGCACGGGTATGGATCCCAGATCGAAGAGATTCCTATGGGACACGATTCTCGCTAGTTTCCAGGTGAATGCATCGTACACTATAAATTAAAATCATTCCCTAATCTTATCCAATGCATTTTTCAAATAATATAATTTTTAAAAGATTATTCCTACAAACTAGAAAAAGAAACAGTATAAAAAAATATAGAAGAATGAATAATAAAATAATAACAAGATAATTATCAAAATAGGTCAGTATACAGACAGCAATAAATTTATATTAAAAGATTAAAGATTTCTCAGTCGAATATAGACTACTATTATAGACTTTTCTTCTAAAGATTTCTTTAATTAACAGGGTGGCAGGGGAGTCATATTGACTACCCACTCCATGGAAGAAGCCGATGCACTGTGTTCAAGGGTCGGCATAATGGTGAAGGGTGAGCTGAGATGCATCGGCTCGACTCAACATCTAAAGAATCTCTATGGTGCTGGCTATACCCTAGAGATGAAGCTGCTGGGCGGCGACTGCACGCCGACGACACCCTCCGGTGACAGGATCACCGGCTTAAAGGAATTCGTCGCCGGCCTTTTCCCTGATGCCACTCTGGAGGAGAGCTTCGCCGACCGGCTAGTCTTCGCCGTGCCCCAACATGCCGTGAACTCGCTGGCTGAGTGCTTCACACAATTGGAGAAAGGTGAGAAAACGGCTTAAAGGAACTAAAGAATTCCTTCGGAGTTTAATAATCGGCCTGTCACACGAGTCCAGTTATTGATTTTTATATTATATCTAGGACGTTTCAATTTAGATGTCTCCAATCTGAAAATTTTCAATTGCAGTTATTTTGAGTGTTACGTTTCAATTCTTAACAGTAATTGAACAGTTTATAATTTGCAAGATCTTAAACTTGAAAACTTTATTCGATTAGTGCAGAGTAAATAAAAGTTTGAAAAATGAAAGTAGAATTTATCTAGTATTCTCTTTGATCAAAAGAGATTTAATGAGACTAGAATTTCAAAGTCTCCGATTTAGGAATTTAAAACTTCAATCTTATTGTAAATCTGTTGCGAAGGGAATTTCCGTAACTTTTTGAAAATTTCTGCTTGCAGCCAAGCTCGAACTGGATATAGAAGAATACAGCTTTAGTCAAACTACTCTGGAACAAGTGTTCCTCAAGTTCTCGCACTAGGACATTTCGATGGAATGACAATGTGGTGTCATTACGCGATAATTGGGTGATAAACTCGCGATCAGTGCGCGCGGAAGAACTGTTCGTCTGCGCGAACATGTGAAGAAAAAAAAGTGCTTGAACATGATAGATGTTTTTAATTACTTGGTTTCCGGTATTTGTGAAACAATTTCCATTATTCTTGCTAACAAATTATGTGATTGCGCCAATGACAATGTGATGAAATGTATCGTCTTCTTGTTACAAGGCGTCGCAGATTACAGAACGGCGAACATAACGGTTATCTAACAATTCTAGTGTTGTATTACAAAGAAATATCAAAGAGACACATCGTTTTGTGCCTTCAAATTCTTGGAGGAACAATGAAGAAACGAACAGATAGAATGATGGAAGAAGAAGAATTTATGGATAGTCTTAACTTTATTCCGAAGTGTTGCATCAAGGACAAGCCTTTCGGGAGTTTAATGAAGAAATGATAAAAAATGAGGAAGGAATATGAAAAACAAGGGACAATTATTCAAGAATCATAGCGTTTAGGATGAAGAGACGAAGAATTATTTAATTGTTTCAAGGTATTGAAAAAGCAATTAGGAAATTATGCAACAATGGAGACGCAATTAGTCAAAAACGGTTGTTGCGTTTAAAAAAAGGCATCAAATTTTAGACTGTTAAAGCAAGAACGAAGAAAACGTAAAGCGAGGGGCTGATCGTTTCACCGTTATACGTTCAGTATTAAGATGACAGAAAACTAGGAATGACAAAATGGTGAGCAGATAGATAGCTGTACCAAAGCTTAGATTGGAGGGAGTGTTAAAGTAACTAGTCGCTTTGTAGTTCCAAAGATGACAGAATGATGAAAGGACGAGGGAACTATGAGGGAACACATACACAAGTTAGTCCACTAGTCCTAGCATGCAATTTCGAAGGAGCATTAAGTCACAAATCTTGCAGCTTTACGAAAGAAGAAACGTCGAAGAAACGATATAGTAAGATGGAATTTCAAAGAAATATTAACAAAAATTCTTTGGTTCCGAGATTTAAAGGAATTATAGAAAAAAGATAGAGAATTTAACAGATATCAAGATGGGGCAAAAATCGTCTCGTCGTTGCAAAATAAACGACAAGAAACGACGAGGGAATAGTCCATTAGTTCTAGCGTGGAAATGCTTTGAGGATCATCGGGATAAATTAGTTCAGGTCGAAGAAATAACTGGAGGATGATGGAACATGAAGTTAATCCTTCAGATGGTGCTTCAAGAAGGTGTCAAGACGACAGGCCGCCTTCGAATTATCGGAGGAACGGCGATCGATAGAATCGTGGGACAGTTAGAAATAAATAGGAATCTAATAATAGTGTCTTTCCTTTGGGAGAACGTTAAGGTGACAGGGTGGACGAGGGAGAGACGTTGACGGTGGTGTTACTGTTCGTGCTAGTGAACGGGCGCAATCGTCCTTCGCGAAAGAAAACTCTCTCTACAAAGTTTTGTGTATTTATTCTATAAATAGTATCGCGGTGGTATATACCGTGGGGATATAGTCGCGATTTGAGCACGAGCTCCCTTTTAACGGTGGAGCGTCGTTGTTCCCAAAGCTGAGCCTTACGCTCGATATTTCCCACGAAGTTTTTATCCGGCGTCTCTATCTCTCTCATCGGCATTATTTCATCCGTAACGTCGCGTCCGAGAGGTGGATCTTTCGCTGTCGAAGATTAGTGTCCGAGGATGAATGTCGGGTGTAAGCGCAGCGATAAGCGAGGAGTGTGAACGTCTTCGTGACGTAGAGTCGAGATTGCGTACTGATAGTTTACTTCATATTTGAAAACTTAACGATAATAGATCTCGTACCGATATTGCACTGGAATTGGGAGCGCACGTCCAGATGTTTTCGGGCAGAACGGCTCGTTCGCGATAGCTGCTAAATCGATGGACCGGCTCAAGAAGATGACAACCCGTGAGATTCTAGTCTTCGGCTGGCCACGTAGCCCTGAAGAAGCCTTTATATCGTAATCACATACATGTCAGTAAATCGTGTTACAAATCCTTTACTTACTGTAATATTATTTTATCGGCAACTTTGCTGCATTATTGATTGCAGATAATAGATAATTTAAAAAAAGTTTGATGGAAATTTATAAACTTTTGAAATTCAGGAATTTCTCAAAATAATTTTTATATTCTTTTTTATTTTCTTCTCAGAGATTTCTTTAAGCATTTCTAATATTTTTTCCATTTCTTTTTCTTTACATTTCTTCTAATGGAATTAAATAATTTAATATCTTAATAAGAATCAAGACACATTCAATACATTTCTATCAAATATTAAAATAAATTTTTGATGAATATTTATATATAACACTGGATTCTATAGTAACCAGGGATGTGCAAAATGGGTGTCCAAACCCATTTAAAATAAAAAATACAAAATAGTTGGAAGCTTTCCATTTGAAAATGCTAAATGTAAAATGCTTTTTGGATACCCATTTAAAATAGGAAATGGAAAATAGGCATTTTTAAAATGGTTTTTTAAAATAAAAATGGTTTTTTCAATTTACATTTATATATATATATATATATATTTATTTATATATTTAATTAAATTCTTATCATACTTTTATAAACTTTTATAAACTTTCTTTTAAACTCTTTAAAATAAAATAAACTTTATATATTCTCTTATCAAACTTTTTATAAATGGCTGTTCTACAAAGACAGTTCATAAAATGATTAAATTGAACCAGCCAGAATCTAAAACGATGTACAAATCGTCGCGTTTGACAATGTGGCGAGTCGCTTGTTAGCGTTTTATAAAAAGACTAAAATTCTTAGTCAGATTGTAAAATATTTCATTTTTAACCATCATTTGAGAATATGGCCGCACTTTATAAAACGCCTAGACGTTTTATAAAAAGACGGATTTAATAATCTGGCTACGATATGTATATTATTAAAATTTAGATTAATTTTTAGTTTGCAAGAAAAATATATTTGAAATAAAAAAAAGGTAATATAAAAACCATTAAAATGGAAATGTAAAATAGTTTTTGAAAACATGTATTTTAAATGCAAAATACAAAATAGGCATTTTACATTTCCATTTTAAATGCTTTTATTTCAAATAATGCACATCCCTGATAGTAACAATTTATTTTAAGAAAAAATAAAAAACGATTATTTTTCTATTACTTGTAAGAAATAAAGTATAATGCTAAGATAAGAATTAATCCAAATCCAATTCGTTTTTTTGATAAATTTCTGATTTCAAAAATAAGAAGCTTAATTTTATGAAATAAATGCCTGTTGATTTATTCTCATCCATCTACTTTCTGCATTCAATTATTACAAAGGAGTGCAGATAGTATCATAAGTATTTACAAGTAGTAAGCGTAAAGTTGCAAGTAGATGCATTTTTCGAATTGGAAGATTGATAATAAATATGTAACATGGGATTTTTCGAATTGCCCACTTTTTGAGCCGACCCATCGAACTAGCACCGACGTGAATCCTATTGGGCCGTGCATCGAGTTACGAGGAGTGTTCGAGAAGTAGCTTTCATCGCGGAATATAATTGCCGCAAGTGTACTGATTACTTAAATCATTCGGCTAAGAAGCTTTTTAGGCGAATTTTTGGATTTTGAGCACGACGCAACGGTATAAATTCGACATTTAATATTTGTACTTGCTATAATTTCCGCGAGATTAAGAAAACATGCTTCCCGGAAGACATGAATGAGAGGAGAGATGAGAAGACATCAGAGTCAACCAACGGTTTGCATTTAAGGGATGAAAGATTAAGTTAAGAGAAATATTGCGCAGCTAACTCATTTTTTGGCCAACCAATGCTGCAACATTCCGCATATACTGTGATTGGCAGATCGGACGATGTTTTTTATTCTCTTGATAAGCGAGAGAATTAACGTGCCTTGAGTTCAGTATATAAATATGTAGCGTGACATGAAGAAGTCGAGAAAAACGTAATTGTCGGCTGCGGTCATGTTGCTCGTAGAGTAAAGTGTGATTGTTCCTGAGAGCTACAAAGTGCCGTAGTGCGATCTCTTCTGTCCTGTTACTTTTCTTCCGACACTCCAGTGCGATTAGTTTTCCGAAACCCGCGAAGCGTCGTATTATTTCTCGAACACCTCTCGCATTTTCTACACACGTAATTAAGAGTACCCCAGGAAGGGCCGTAGTCCTAAAGAGAAAACGCAAGAATGACACGGCTTATAGTCTCGAGCGCAACAACTAGAACGTTTTTCTTGTGTGATAACAATCATACGGACACTCTTTACCGTTAAACATCGATTGAATAATACAGCGAACGATTCCGAGAGAAAAACAGTCGCAGTTGAAGATACTGTTAATATTGTAGGTTTAACTCTTTGCACACGGCAATCCTGTTTTACACGTCATTATCCTTCCCAATTGAAGGAAAATCTTGTAAAAAGAAATTTGAAAAATAAAATTTAATTAATAAGAAGTATAAGTTACTTTTCTTCTCGTCTGTAACTAATTAAATGTTTCGTGAAAAGAATTTATTATGATAATTATATAATTTTATTATGTATGTCTATTTTTTTAAATCCAATCTCATGATGTATTTCTTCAACTCTCAACTTGTCTTGTATCATCATTCGAGTGTAAAGAGTTAAGTCAGTTTTCTGTCGAGAATAATTTCGCAAATTTTAGTCGACATAAGGGAAGGAGAACTGATCAACATTAAGCAATATATATGAAAAATTGAAATAGATACGAGTATGTAATTGAAGACATGAATGGTAAAGGGCGTCAATTAAAACGCGATTGATCGTTCGATCAGAATATCTTAGTCCTTTCCATGAACAAATTATTTGTGAGATGTACCCCCAATTGATTTATATATTGTTTACAAATATATGTTGTACAGACTATCCCAAGTTCACTGTTTTTTTCCTCTAACGACATTCGTTAATATATTTCTTGAAAAATTTCAGTTTGATTTTTCTTCAAACGAAAATTTAATAAAAAAACACCCATCTGCCTTCCTAATTTTTTCATCTTCAATCTTATGCCTGACGTCTTTACTTATTAAGGAGAATTTGAACTTTTCAGACTGTGTCACACTTAGCAACAAAGAAATCAGTTTTTTAGAAAAACTGATCTTTTTGCATGCTTATATTTACGTGCTTTTCATAAAAAGAGAGAAAAAGAGATACACAGTGAATTTGGAACAGCTTGTATATAACGTTATTAATAATTGTCTCAGCATTATAGAGTAATTTGGAAGGGAAGCATTCCCATGATACGTGTATATAAACTTTATTGGTCCTATAAAAAAAAAGAGAAGTAATATGCTTTTTATACAGATATCATTCATCGAGATTTTAGAATTCCGCTTTTATTGATTTACGAAGGATCCGGGATGATAAATATTTTTATCATCCAATTTTTCAAGTAACAGTTTTCAGTCGAACTGAATAAATTTTATCTAATATCAAACTAAAATGATCGACTTATCTCTCTCTGTGACAAGATAGTATATGTGATCAAATATTTATTGCAAGATTTTTTATGTTTTGGCAATTTGTGTTATTTTTATTATATTTCTATTTTATAGAGACAAAAAACACATACACACAACACATAATTAGAACGTGAAAATTATTTTTTAATTAATACAATATTGCAAGTATGTTTTTTAGCATATAATAAATTGTAAGACGACTTGACATGGCCGTATGGTTGACACGTTGATACGTAGTAATAAAATACCATCTATGGCCAGTCAAGTCTTACAATTTATTATATGTTAATTATTTACTGGCGATTTAGGAATATTAAAGTTTATGTTTTTTAGTATTCGCAAATAGAAATTGAGTTCTCATTGCAAGAATAAATAATATTTATTTAAGGCCTATATAATTCCTTGTGATTATTATCTTAAAGTAAATTTTCAATTTCTACTTTGATCGCCTACTACATAGCATAATTATATAAATATGTGACAAACCGTTATTACGATAGCTTTGAAGTATAATTTATTGCCGTTATTTATTATTTATTGTTTAGTAAATTATTGTTTTAATTAATTCTCTTAATCCCTCAAATTAAGTCACTATTTATTCAATGAATGATCGCATCTAATATAACGAATATACGTTTTTTATGAAACGTAATTCGCATGGCAAAAATGAAGCTTTGTATGCAAGAGCTTTGCGTTTTATCGGGAAAGGAAGAAGAATCATGTGATTGAGAATCGAAAAGCTACTAAATCTGTATTATTACATCCCTGCGGAGACAGATTAGAACAAATTGACGCGAATTCAGCCTGCAAAATCGAATTCCTGATTTTCAGAAATCAGCAATCTATTAAAAATGTTTGGATTTTCTGTTTCTTTCTATTTTCTTACTATTTAGCACTATTGTTTCGCATTCTTTATAAACAGTTAGATTCGAAATAATTTTTTTATTTCTTTCTGTGATGTACAAAGTCTACAAAGTGCGCACAGTGACAGAACTAAATATGTGAAATGCAACGAAATTGACTAAACATCTTTTTATTAAATAATTATGTCAAAATTCGTTCGTGAAACAATTAAAAAATGACAGAAAAGGATTCGATTATTTTCAAATCGGTGCCTGATTTCGGACCTCAGAAAGTCGCAACTCCACAGAATGAATCCTTATCAATTTTTTTAAATCAACTGTTTTCTTACAGGAATTGCACTAGATATACGCGTATTTCTATTCTAGCTATATCTCGATGAAGTTTTATTCGATATATACATATAATAAACGTCGGAAAATTGCCTGTCCATAGCATTCCTCGAGTGCCCGTTAAAAGACATGATTCAGATCGAACTAGGTTCTTCTCGTTGATACTTTCAAACTTATGTAGAAGCTGTTTCTTAGGATTTTCAACAAATTTCGTAAGATAGAATAAAATCCGAAAGAATTTCGTACGACAAATTCGATTGAGCTGAATCACTTGACTCTCCGCATCCCGTTTCCAGTTTTCACCCCCCCCCCCCCGATAAGAAATATAAGGAACTATTTACGCGAAAAGCGTTTCTCATTCATTACTCATAATCAAAGAGCAAACACTGAAACAAATGGAATACAGAAGTTTATGATAGAAAAAATAATAGATGGAATGTCATTTAAACGGAGTGATTTATTTTTATCGCATTTTTTTATTCAATTGTCATATAATAGAAAGACGTTTACACGCTATTAGCGTTCAACAAAACTTGTATATATTTCCATTCAATTTATATTGTTCAGAAGAGACCACTATAATGTATAATAATTCCACTAGATATACATGCTGTCCTTATATGTATGATTTTATACACGTTTTTGTTCTGAAAAACTACTTACTTTTGAACTAATTTTGAGGAATTCGAAATATTAAAGTAAATAAAATGGTTCGTTTAATTTTTATTCTATCTTTATTTATTAAATGATTTAATAATTTATTAATTAATAAACTATTGAATTTAAATTATTCAAATTTTTATTTATAATAAATGTAAAAAATATTAGTATAAATATTAATCACATTTATTAAATTTCTTGAAATAATTTTGTAATATAAAGGATTGCATGTAAAAATTAAGCCTTAAATATTACATCTTCTATATAAAAAAAATGAAAAAAAATTTCTTAAATTCTATTATAAAGAAAAGTAAAGCTATTTTTTAAATACTGTAATATTTGTGAAATATTTTTCATTTTCTAGATTTATGTTCTACATAATTAAATCTTTAAAAATTAGTTCAAAAATAAGAGATAAAGCGTCCTGTTTCTCAATTTCGTAAATTTAAAAACCAGAACATTAGATTCAAGTAGTTTCGAAATAGTTGCGGAAAAATTTTCTTTGCCGCTTACATTAATTATTGCAAATCGATTTTCGATTTTATGTACGCTTCACATACACTATGAAAAAGCATGTAAAATAACATGAACAACAAAACCTATACATACATGTATACATTCCCATTGTAAATCGTAGAAATTTTACACCTATTTATGTAATTTCATTTAGTGCTTTTTTTGCAGTGTACATCGATTATAATACAAAGCTATTAGAATTAATTGATACTATTATATAATTTAAAGAAAAGAATTGACGTAAGTGCTACTTCTCTCGTTTCGACATAGTTTTTGATTCAGTTTCAGTTTGTAAGAAATGCGTCAAGAAGAATGCAAAATAACGTTTCAAGGTATAATGAAATCGTTTAGAACGTCTTTTATCGATTTTTATCTTCCATACACATATTAAAGCATAAAGCAATTTAAAAAAATATATATTTTTTAAAGCAGTTTTGCAAATTTAAAATTGGAATAAATCCAATAAATGTTTACATAAGATTTAGAAGGCGTTTTTCTCGAATAGATAATGAAGAAATAAGCATTTATTTTTAGCGATGTCAAATTTTTCGTAAACACATCTACGTTACTTATTTAAATAAACTTTCCTACATAAAAAAGAAATTAAAAAGGATAGATTTCTCCGAATTATATATAGCATAGCCAGAATTTATCAAAAAAGAAAAAAATAGTTCTGAATGGTCGAATGAAATAAAGATCCATAAAATAAATTATCCTATTGAAACGCAGCTCTTACGCATTTTTTTTGTCGAAATAAATTATTCACGCATCTCTTTTTTTTACAAACGCATATACATGGATGCTCGTATCCGTAATTAGCATTTATATATGCGAAAATATCCAAAAATTATTTATATTATAATACAACATTAGTATAATAGTATCAAATATTTAACAATTTAGTGAGCGCAAATTTGAATTATAAATGGAATAAATTATTTAAGTTTAGTTACAGTTTAGTGTTAAAATAATATTTGCGTTCACATTGAAACATTGACGCTTTGCTACAATCAAATTAATATTCGTATATTAATTTGATATTTTATATATTTATATTTCTTTTCTTAACTTTTTATTTTTAAAAATACAATTCTTACAGTTCTTAAATAAAATACATACTTTTAAGATATTCTCGAAGACAACCTAAAAGTACATAGGATAGCTCATTTCTCTATTTTCGATTTCTTAATTTTAATAGCAATTTCGAGATGAAAATCATCACAAGCATATTCATCTGCAAAAAAAATTCGTTTCCTATTGAATAATGTCGAGTAATTTATCGTACAAGACATCTCTGTTATCAACCAGTTTGCTTGTCTCGTATTATAAACAATAGGCAAAACGAATTTGGACCGTATTTGCTAAATTATATTCTTTTAATTAAATAAATAACTATAAGCATGATTATCATACGAATTGCAAATTGTCGATTTCGAACTTCAACCCAGAAGTAAATTTCTAGAAATTAAAAGAGCGATTAGATCACTCTTTCTAGATTTCCCAATTCACAGATGAAGATTCGGATGAAATTAAGGTAATTACATGACCTAATCAAACTTAACGTTCAGAACATACTAGCCTGGCAGCTAAACATTAGTCGCGTTCAGCGGATTTAACAGTTACATGAATTTCGAACAGTAATTGAATCTGAATAACATGTATCAATCAATTTCAATTGGTACAGTTATAACCATTAAATGTTATTGGTGATTAAGAGTGTATTCCACTTGGCACTCATAACGCTCTTGGAATCATTTCATCCTTGTTGTTTATCAAATATTAAATAAGGATAAATGATGCTCGCGAGCGTTGCGAGCGTCAAATGGAATATACCAGATTAGTGGTTTCAAAATTTTTCTAATGGATTAATGATTTAATCCTTTGACTCCACAAACTCGTTCTCGGTGATCTCTACTTTATCTTATAAAAGACATTCCAAATAGGAAATTGTCATCGCTCGGGGAACAGTATTCGCTTTAGGAAGGCATTGATCTAGGCAATCGATCGTGCTGTGTGTAGCCTTAACGACATCTCGCACAGGCTTATTTTAAAAACGAGATCAAAGAATAATCGAATAAATCGTTTCGTATATTGTAAATTAAATTAAAAGCTTGGCTGTCGTACTATACTGACTAACTATACTAACTAAAAATGCAAACCAACTGTCTCTTTTTTCTCACGCCTCCCCCTCTTTCTTTCTCTTTCGCATTCGCTCATTCACTCGTTCAATCATTTATCATTCACTCTACCTTACGGACTAGACCCAAATATATAAAAAAAAAACATAAGTAGTAGACTTAAGTAATAAATCCAGTCTCTAGAATTCTCGACTGTGATTCCACTCAGGTTCTACAACTTATGTTATTCTTCTTTTGTGTATTATGGTCTTAATAAGGACTTAGCAAAATTCGTGATTAGAAGTTCATCGAGCAACTCAGGTGTAGTCACATATCGGATGATTGTACCACAAAAAAAGTCAGAGTAATAAATATAGCATATAAAAAAAGAAAAGAGAAATGCTGACGTAACATATTACAAAACATTACTCTACACCGCGGCATATCTTCCAACGAGTCAGCACCTTCTTCTTCATGTGGACAGGTACAGCCGATGATAGTCGTTAGCACCGAAGGCGCAGTTGCACTTGGGACATTTCCGTTGTCGCGTCTCATAACGTGTGCGCAGACAATCCCAACAGAACACGTGGAAGCACTTGGTAAGCACGGCGTCTTTACGCTTTACCTTGCAAGACGGACACGTTAGAGTCTCCTTGTATTCTCGTAGCTCCTCCGCCATCACTTCATCCAGGGTCTCAGCGAGCTCAATCTTCTTCATACGCTCGACTTTGCGCCTGAGTTGCGCTATCTCCTCCTATAATTCGTGTATTCGATTTAATATTAATAGTTTTCAAAAAAAGATGTGCAAGACCAAAACATGAAAATATAGTGTAAGATTAAGTTATTATACCTGTAATCTTTTAGTTTTATATGCTTCAGCTTCCAAGGAACTTGTTTTCTCGGCTACTACCTGTTGCGCTTCCTTCATTTGGGAATGATACTTCTCTGTAACAGTAAAAGTTATGTCAGTCTTTTGCTGGAAATAATCACTTAGTTTTTATTAAATCATTTAATTTTCATCTATTTTTTTCTAATACAACAATAATAATATAAGGCGTTGTAAACATCTTATATTTATGATTAAAAATTTTTATTTTAGTTTTTTTTAGCGTTTGTACAAAGAGTCTTACCAAGATGGAGTTTGAGATCGGCGGCCGATTGTGCACTCTCTATCGCTTTTCGTTTATGCATCTCCATTGCCTGTTGTCTCAGCGCCAATTCCTTTTCTACCGTGGCGAGAGAGTTTTGTAAGAGACGTTCCTTCTCTTCTAACTTTCGTACAACTACATTGGCCGCTTCCACCTGTGTTGTTAGTGTGGACACTTGCTCCTTCAGCACATCCTTCTCCTCCCTCGCAAGCTTATGCAATTGATTACTCTTGATTCTCTCCGTCATGAGCTTGAAATTCGCGTCGTCTTTCTCACGCAGCTGCTGTATCAGTCTAGAGTTTTGCTCCTGCATGTCCTCAAACGCTTGTCCGGTCACTTCCATCTCATTTAGAAGTGCCTCCTCCTCCTGCAACCAAATACAATTCTGTTCAACGTTACATTTCCGTTCGCGTAGGCTAAATTCTCTTGTCTAATACTAAGAAGCTTTTAACATTATATAAAAATTTGCATAATATAAATGATTGATAAACACAAATAACAAGATAATTCTCGAGTCAAATCTCTTATGATTCATTCTATCTCTAATTAATTAGAGATAGGTTTTAATCTTTATATAACGCATCAAAAATCTTAGAAAGATTAAGTGTGATCTACCTGTTTTTGACAAGCGACTTGACGTTGCAATGTGTATGCTTGTTCTTCCAATTTCTTAATCTTTATCTGCGCATCTTCATCAGCTAACTTTTTACGTTCCTCACGTTTACTTTCCTGTTAATTGCACAAAGCAATTCACATTATTATATTATCCAAATATAAATAATCTTCATTAAATCAATATGAGTCAATAAATGTAGATATTCATATTATAGTATCAATAATGTTATAAACGGCAAAATGTTTCAACCCTTTTTCGAACCAATTACTTTCTTTAATAAAATTGCAATTGCTGATTAAATGTATATACATGTTTCACTTATTTCTTTATCATATTATCAAATTATTACTATAAAATCATAATATAGCAATTGCAGTAATTAAAACATATTACAACATACTTGAATCTTTTTAACTTGCTGTCGTAGATCCTCTAACTCTGCTCTCGTTTTACGCTCTGCAGCCATTAACTGTACTTTGTCCCGTTGTTCTTTTCCAACACCTTTGTACATATCTAATAAAAGCTTCATCTCTTTCATCTCATTCACAGCTTTCCTGCAATCAAATATTTATTCTCGTTTATTTCCTAAAACTATACACATCACGATAAAAATATCAGTGTTTTATTCACTGATCGAAAACATACTTAAGTTGTGCCTTCAAGTCCCTCACGAGCTCTGATTCTACCATCTTTGCGTCTTTGGTGCGATGTGCAGGATCGCGATGTTCAGTTTTCACCGATTCTTTCTTAATATCCTTCTCACGTTTTATATCCTTTTCCTTTTTTAGAGTCGGCGAAGTTAACGTTAAAGAATCTGGCGTGTTTTTGTTGCCTTCACCTTCTCCAACCTCGATAGTTTCCACTTCCTCATCAGCACCAGATTCCCTCTTTATCGTAACACCACTTTCTTCCTTTATCTATTTACCAAAACCAACAATTAACACAAAAATAATAAGCAGCAAACAAAATCTCATTTTCATAATTAAACAATAGTCCAATCTATTAAGTGTAACATTCTACAAGAAAATAAAATTCTATTTTCAGATCTATATATAGAAATACCCTGTATATATACAAATAACACAAAATGTATAAAAAATTAATATAATAACATAGGAAAAATTGCATTATTTTTTAAATTTATATATTTATATAAATCGTAAAGGCCCAGACACAATGCCGTGTATTAATGACTGTGCATTGATACACGGTTTCTGATAGGTTGAAATCTATTGCCTGTGATTATTCTCTGTTCCTATCGCTACCGCCTAGCATTGTGTCTGGGCCTTTATACCTGTGTAGAACCTGGCAACGAATTCGATGCATCTTCTTCCTTTCCGCTGCCGTCTGAATTATTCCCTTCTTTATTTTCTTGTAATGTTTGCTGACCTAATTTTGTCGTCAATTCCTCTACTTCCTTTTTTAACTGGAAAAATTAGATAAAAATAAACCATTTTATCTATTTTCATCACAGTTAAATAATATATCGTATGGTGATTTATATAAGTAAAATTTTATTTTATTATTGAGGTAATGCATAGCTCTATTTATTAATTTATAAACGTGATCGATTCGCAATCAACAGGTCTCGGATTCTATCATGACCCTTACCCCGTATGACTCGATTTATAAAAGTTTGATTAAAAACCTAAAGAATTAGAAAGTTTCAAAAATATGGTATTATATCCCTCCAACTAAAGATAGATATCCAATAAAGAAGAGGTTGATTACAGGGTTTGAAAGTTTTGAGTAAAGGAATATAAAGTAAATTGTAACCTGTTTCGAGAACAATAAATTGATACATACATATATATTATCAAAATCAAGGTTGACATAATCGTGTATAGAAAATTGTTAACTTTTATAATAAAATAAAGAATAAAAAAAAATTTAGAATATATATTTATATATACATACTCGAGGTATTTCAGTAGAAGTTTCTTTGTATTTTCGCTTGTAACGGTGCACCTCTCCTTTTAATTGCTGATTGTGATTTTGAAGAGAAGTAATCAGATGCCGCATTTCTCGATTAATCGGGCCCGTCTGTTCATTAGCAGCTAGATTTTGTTCGAATTCAATGCGAAGCATCTCGTATTCCTTGCGTAATTGTGCTAAAACGTCTTCGAGTTGTATACATTCTCCGCGCAATTTCTTTTGAGCCATTAACTCTTCGCTCTGAAAAGAACATTATTTTGATAAAAATAAAACATTGATTTATATATACATACTCATGAAGTCTCTGAATATAAAAAAATCATACCTCCATCATCTCGATGTGACGTAGATGTGCATTTTTGCTCGATTGCAATTGTTGGCGAGCGTCATCCAATTGTGTTTTTAATTGCATAGACTCGTTATATAGTACGGAAAATTGCGATTGCAAACATTTGTACTCTGTTGTTTCCACGATTACTGATTCAGGGAGCTGTCTTATCTGCAACAAGAAATGCTCAAATTCAACCATTTGGTAACGGAGCAAAGTTAATTAAATTAGAGTACCGTGATATAAACAAAATTTAGGAAATGTGACTATTTACTTACATCCATTTTCAATTTTTCTACTTCTTTTAAGGTGTCACGGTGCTGCTGATGCAGTTTGTCTAATTCCTGCAATCTATTGTTAGCTAATTCACGCGTCTCTTCAAGTTCCCTTTGTAAGTCGTCAAGCTGTAAATAATATACGTCTATATATATATATATATATTATAAATTAAAGAATAATATAATAGAATATTGTAATATTGAACTAGTTTATACTTATAAGTGTATACAAAAAAACAAAATTTTACCTTAGTCTGAGAAACACTAGATGCAACTAAAGTATTCGGTTTATTACTGCCTTTCTCATCTGTACCATGAATTTGCTGAAAAGCTTTTAACTTTTCGATTGCTTCTCCAAGATGATGTTCCAATTTGTCGTTTCTCGCCCGTACTTTGTTCAATTCATACTGCAGATCGTCTACTTGATTTCGCAATTCTGCTGCAAGCGTATCTTTCCCTGTTATTGTATCTTGCAATTCTGACATCTATGAAGAAGTATCCAGAATAAATATGCTTTTCTGATTATTAGGAAGATTTTATGCCTAATGACAATTTTTTTATTATTTATTAAAGAAATATCCATATTCAAAATGAATCTCTTCTCTTTTCAATTGATTCAATTCGTGACAAATCATGGTTGTGTCAGTATAGTAATCGAGTCAGTAATCAATAATAAAAAGTAAAAAATTAAATAAACAAAAGATAGGATATTATTCGCCAGTAAATATCAAACCACAGAAGAGATTTTTATTTCGACTCAACTGGCTAGTTCTTAATTTAAATTAATATATCGCGAATCGCGACGCTTTTTCGACCATGGGTTTCTCTTCTGTGGTTTGATATTTACTGGCGAATAATATCCTATCTCTTGTTTATTTATCACCATTGACTAAAGTATTGGTGCTCTAACGTCATCGAATATTGCGATAAATATTACCACATGCCTCGGTGGTCAAACAGGCTACGACGCCCGCCCGGATTGTAGGGAGGTCCAGGTTCGAATCCTGGCTGAGGTAAAATTTTTCGCAAATTCTTTACATTATAATTAATTCTACTCTCTTTAGAAAAGACCAAAACCCATGGTCGAAAAAGCGTCGCGATTCGCGATATATTAATTTAAATTAAGAACTAGCCAGTTGAGTCGAAATAAAAATCTCTTCTGTGGTTTGATATTTACTGGCGAATAATATCCTATCTCTTGTTTATTTATCACCATTGACTAAAGTATTGGTGCTCTAACATCATCGAATATTGCGATAAATATTACCACATGCCTCGGTGGTCGAACAGGCTACGACGCCCGCCCGGATTGTAGGGAGGTCCAGGTTCGAATCCTGGCTGAGGTAAAATTTTTCGCAAATTCTTTACATTATAATTAATTCTACTCTCTTTAGAAAAGACCAAAACCCATGGTCGAAAAAGCGTCGCGATTCGCGATATATTAATTTAAATTAAGAACTAGCCAGTTGAGTCGAAATAAAAATCTCTTCTAAAAAATTAAATATAAACAAAAAAATCAATTACCTTTAATGAGATAGTGTGGTATTTTTCGTGCAATTGTATATTTATCGCTTGCAGATTTCTGTTTTCCATTTGTATTTCCGCATTGGCACGACGTACGACTTCATCAATGTTTGGCGCATCTTCTATATAATTCATATTCATATAATCGCATCAATTAAATCCTTAGATGTATAACCTTTCGCAATAGTTATATAATATGTCCATGAAGTTCCTCCGAGATTTTGTGGAAAATTTTGAATCTTATCGTAAATCAAATAAGATGCATATGTCAATTTGTTGTAGTGCGTTAATTCGAAACCTCGAAGGAATTCTGGATATAACTTACCGCCGTCAAATTCTCCTTTAAGTGCAAGGGTGATCTTCTCATTTCGTTGAGACAAACGATCGAACGCCTGTACAACTTTAGATACAGCTCGTTTTGATACCTGTACACGATTTGCTAATTTGTCATCTAATTCTTCTTTGTCCCAAGAAGATAGCTGCATAAGAAACGACGTTGTAGCCTCACTCTCGTCTGTAATTAAGAACAAAATTGTTAAAAGAATCTGTTGCAGAGAATATTGGTGTTGTATTGCACTTTTTTTCAAAGCATACTTTTATTTTCAGATTCATCAGCAGTTTCAGCGTCAAATCTCTGCAGTAATACACGTATATCTTCATTGAGTTGATTCCAATATCGATTAACCACATTAAGTACTGCATCATCCTGCATTTGACGTTTTTCTAATTGTTCGATACGTTGTCTCAATTCAGCTTCCATTCTATGCCTTTGTTCCAATCTCTGAAATACATGAATTATACATGAGAGAGAAGGATACTAACTAAAAATTGAACAATATTGTAAAAAGTAATTTATATATAAAAGTATGATTTATATCATATTGTATAATATAATTATACAATATCGATAAAAGTATATCATACTTTTATAGACGATATTGTATAATATACAAAGTATGATATATTTTTAAATTTTAGGTTATATATAAAGATATACAGGATGACAGTCGGAAAGTTGCTGAAACTAAATAGCTGTTATTTTGTAACAAACAAAATAAAATCAATTAAACACTATTCTGCAAAAATTTGTTGTACGTCCATTCTCATTGTAAAATAACAGTAATTTAGTTTCTTCTCAACTGTCAGCCTGTATCATATTTACAAAATTTTTATATACGATTAATATATGATTTTAGTATATTTATTATACATAATTGTATTACTATTTTCTTATTTATATATAATTATATATATATATATATCTTCATATTATAGTTCAATATTTATCTTTATTTGCAATTACAAATCATTTATTAATCTTACAAATGCAACATGAACGTTTTATACCTGAGCCAGCTTCTTATTCTGGAATTGCAAAACCTTCATGTCCATTTCTTCGAGGGTAGATATAGGTCCAATTAGAATCGGCTCAAACTGCACCTTCTTTATAGGTGGTTGGGAACTGGAGTCCACGTTGTCTCCCGGTCGTTTCGACATCTTTGCAAGCAAATGTGTTATATCTGCCAAACATAAATAGTAACAAACGTAATAAGTAATTTGTTTGAAACATTGAAAGATGTTTGCTTTTTATTTATAAAATTTATGCTGCTTAATGTCTCCTGGTGTACAAAATACTATGTATTCTCCAAAAATTCAAGATACCAATTTTGCATCAAATTAGTTCCAACAAATGGTATACCGTTTACGCCATCGTGGTAAAAACGATAAAAGAAAAAGCAAATTATTTTTATTACCCATCTGATATCTCGCAAATCATCTCGATTTAATGTTTAATACAGCAGTATTAGCTTCAGAAAAAAAAAAATGAAAGAATTCCTAGGAGGTTATGATTGGTATCAGAGCGAAAGTTGAGTAAACGTCGCACGTGAGTCATCAGTATTGGAAATATTAATCATTAACGCTTAGTACACACAATAAAAAAAGTATATAAAAACAAGAAATAAGGATAATCTCA
This sequence comes from Aphaenogaster ashmeadi, assembly GCA_003063805.1. Lineage (NCBI taxonomy): Eukaryota > Metazoa > Arthropoda > Insecta > Hymenoptera > Formicidae > Aphaenogaster > Aphaenogaster ashmeadi. Next base: position 170,836 of record NJRQ01000211.1, on the reverse strand, counting down.
TAAGGTACTATTAAAGTCGACGATCCCTAAGATGTCGTCCCAGCTTCTTCAGCTTTCTTTACGCCTACGGCGTGGCCAGTGGGAGTAAACCTCAAACATAATCGGGATGAAATCGAGACCACACTGGATTACGTGTAGGGCCATCGCGGAGATGAATGAAATTTGCCAGTTTGCCACGAAGCTCTAGAGATCCGTTACATCCGGAATAATGTCGTTGTTATTGATCTCGCGCGCGCGCTCTCGTGTATGGGCGCGGGTTTACCTAGGTAGGAACGATCAAGCTGCTTTCGCTGCTATGTCCACCTTCCCGCTGATGCGTCCCTCGCTTCCTCGACCTCGCTGCTACGTCATTCTCCGACGCGCTGTGCCTCGTGTGCCAGATCGGTCGTCGCGTACCTCTGCATCTTGCGCGATTTCATGGACGAGAGTCGCTCGAGACTCGAGAGCCACCAGTCCGTAACGTTTCTATGAACGTTCCTCCACGTTCATCCCACTATCGCTAGCGAGGATGCGTTCCTTCGTGCAATGTCGTGCATGTCCGTGCACGTGATCTCAACAATGTGCCAAATGTATGAGAATACGGGTACTCGTAGGCCCTCTCTGTAAATATTCCCAAAAAAAGTTTATTTTCAAGTCATTCAGGAAATATAAACAAGATAATATAATATAATATTAAAGAAATATAAATAAATATAATTAATATATTTATTTACTTATCATAACTTACTTATTTATTCTAACCTGCCTAGATTGGTGTGGAACCTAAGATTCTCCCGCCGTATACATGGCTGACTCCCCGAATTCTCCCAACGAAAATCACCGTTATGCGGCGAATCGGGAAAGTAAACGGCCGAAAAGATGGAGGAATCGAGCGCGGTCGATATTTTCGAGGAAGAAAATGGTGTACCGACACCCGATACTCACTTGATCGGTACTCACGATGGTGTTGGTAAAAGCGTTGAAGATTTCTACATTATCAACATCACATTGTAGCAATTTTTAAAATTTCTGTATTATCGACGTGTTATCAAAAAAATTTGTTCGTTATCTCTCTCATTAATTTTATTTTTTAACACTTATTTAGGAACGAAGAACATTTATTGATTTAACAACATTTATTGTGCATTATTAATCAATTGCAGATATGTATGTACTTATTGTCAAAGAAATAATTATATAAAATTATTTTTTAATAACTTTTTAATAAAGTATCTTTCAAACTGTGATGTATAATAAATGGATGTTATTAATTTAATAAATGTGCTTTTTTGTAAATTTAAATAATATAAATAAATAAATTAAATAATTATAGTGATAACAAGTGAGATATTGATAATATAGAATTCTTCAAGACTATTACAAATAATGTTGGTACTGCAGGAATCTTCGAGACTGCTACAGTATAATAGAAAAGTTAGGTTATGGTTTGTTTTGTTTACAACATATCGTAGTATGACACGTGCGTACAATTTCTCAGTCTTCTAAATTTTTACTATTTCTTGATAAGAATTGTCAGAGTTTTTCGCAATTTTAACTATCTCTTGAGAGGTATTATTATTTGTTTTTCACATTCGTAATATTAATCGTTATAAACATGAATTCGAAGAAAATAGCTCTGTCGAAAAGTATATTGGAAATGAAGGTGAGTTGGAAAAAGTTGTACAAGATAGAGCATTGTTACACGATAATATGTGGGCCTGTTTGCAGTTCATGAAACGGACAAAAGACAAAGTGGAGAAAGAGCAATTTCAGGAAGAAGGAGAGGAGTACTTCGGTAGTGAGCTTACATCACGTATGAAAAAAGCATCGTAAGCACTTTTGATTATTTTCTCCAAGTATCAAAACTCTATATCTGGATCAATAATAATGTAAATTAATAAATTTTTTGATGTTTCGCACATCGAAATATATTGTTGATATATTGTGATTCAAATATTGGGCGAGTTTTTTAATTCATCGATTGATCAATCGCATTATGCGCAAAGACAACTTTGCTCTGTAAAAGCTGCATTAGCGCATAATGTGATTGATCAATCGATGAATTAAAAAACTCGCCCATTTTATCCTAGCGACAGTATCGCTGTCAATCACTTGCTTCTATTTTATGTTTAAGTGGTAAATTTCTTGTGGAACCGAGCTATGTTTTCTGCGAGCATCTCAGTGACGGTAGATTAAGCTTTCAAGGGATGAACCCAGCTATAGAGAAGTTAATGGAAGCAAAGGAGAATGCCAAACGGGCCAAAATAGAAATGAAAAAAGAGACTGACATATCTGATGAACAAATGGCTGTTCAATGGAAGAAAATGCGAGCAAAGTTTGACAACCAGAACAGGCATATAAAGACACAGCCTAGAAAGACAAAGGATAAAGACGAACCATTGAAGAAGAAACCAAAATTCTTGAAACCAGTAGACTAAATCTACAATGTAAATAATTATGTAATATATATAATATAATTTTAGATGTATTAAATATATAGTTTGTATATTCAATGCATGTATAATTTGACATCTGATAAGCCTAAACTAATTATTATACTCTGATTGTTGAATGAAGATGTTACTGTTAGTTTTTAAAATATGTTAATTGCTTATGATTATTACACTTAAAATATACAATTTTATATTTTTTCTTCATAAGTCTCTGTCTGTATAGAGCTTTCAAGACAAAGATCTTGATTGTATCTACGCACATGTAATTTTCTTGGCCACGAGATCTGACGCAACGAGTACCTCCCAAAATGTTTCTACGCATACGCCACCGGTGCAATCTTTCCGCATTCCTTCCTGCCAAAGCGTATCGAAGCTATTCTCTGGAAATTCAAAACCGATGTTCTCGAATATGCTTCGTATTTCTTCCTTGTCGCGAATCTATAACAAATTTACAAAATAATATAAATTAATATTTTTTATCATATATCTAGTAATATAATAAATTGGTACATGATAAGTTAATATAATATAGTAACAATAATAGAATAGTATATTAATTGATATTATATAGTTAGAGAGAAATTTTGGTGAATTTTTTGGGTGAAGAAATCTTCCCATACAGCACGCAACATTGCAGCCACATTGCAATATTGCCGAAATGTTGCTGCAATGTTCTGTGCTGTATGGGTTGCGTCCGGATTTTGTAATTTGATATAATTCATATTGAGCTGAGAATAAAAATATCCATGCTGTAACATTTTTACTATAAAGTATATAATAATTTGATAATACGAGATCAAGCGATCTACCTTGAAAAAATCTATATGTGTCAAGTCGTATCTCGTGAATATGCTAGGCGATATCAAGCAATGAACGGAGGTTTGATCGCCTAAATTCTCCTTGTCTGGACATATACCGGCGCGTGGTAACATTGTTGTCATAAAATCTGATCTTTCGGATGGAAGTCCTGCCGCACGTACTTCTATAATATTTCTTAAAGTTCATATATTCCAGAGTATTCGCTAATTACTTTGAGATAAATATTTTTAAGATGTAGAAATATGTTATAAAAAGAAATCTCTACTTGTGCTATCAGTTGTCTGAACATTTCTTATGCTGTCACTATATGTGGTACAATCTGGACTCGCCACTGATGCTTCTAAAATAATATTCTTTAATATTATGTATTGTGTGTGGGTATATGTGTTAAACATAAAATTAAAATTACGATGCATTCGAAATAACTAAATAAATTATTAATTATTACACGAAAGTTTTTCATTTGTAAATAGTTCATAATTTTTCTAGTTGATTAATTTTAAACAAAATTTATAAATATCACAAAGATTATCCGTAATTCGTTCACGTTTTATCGTTGGCAGAACGGGTAAACTGCGCCTCCAATTCAAGAGATTCAGCAGTTCCCTGTAATTAACATTTCCATCTTTGCATAATTGCAATGTATCCATTAACGGTACCAGAAACTTCTTGTTTGGGTATACATGATACTTCTCGAAAATCAGAAAAACCTCATCTTCAGGCAAAACTCCGACATATTTCTGCATTAAAATTTTATAACAATTTCATAATTATAAAAATGTAGCTTTAATTTTTGCATAATTTTGATTAATTTGATTAACAAGTTATGTATCCTATTTATTTGTGTGCGAATTCATAAATTAATACGCATTTTTACTGTTGTAATAAATATATGAAATAATAATAATAATATAATTAATAATACATATACACACATAAATTATAGTTTAGATATATTAATAAATTATATTAACTTTGTCTAGACAAGAAAACTCTTCCTCCATGTCCAAGAACGGCACTTCCGGCATTTGCTTTTTGAGTTTTCGACGAAAATTGTTTAGATCTTGTAGACATTGCCACCAGAAAAGCGTTTCCTCGTTCAATTCAAAATCACGTAAAATATCTGATACATCAAATTCGTCCTTGACGCTCTTCTTACCATGTACGGTATCTGCATAAAGACGCGACGTTTCTGGATCTCTTGAAACACAAATTTGTTTTCCACATTATTTTCCACAAGGCAATTTGCCATTTTTATTGTTGATTAATTAAGTACTTATTTATTTATTATACAAAGAAAGAAAACGTCAAAAAAGATCACACTCTGTATATTGTTTGAAGCTTAACTCTTAAGTTGCATCATTTCATAAGCTGACAAAAAATCAAATCTATATATTAAAAATAATAATGTAAATATAATGCTATATATTATAATAATGAGTAAGCTATTTATTAAAACAAAGAGTAAGATACAATTATAAAAAATAATATTAATTAAAACATTTTTATTTAAATTCTGTAACGATAGAGTTAAAACATTTGCATTTATCTATTTATATAAGGGGTTTTGCAACATAAGAAATCGATGAGAATTTTGTCATCTCTCGTCATGCTGTTATAAATTATACATCTATCGTAAGATTAATAATTGCTGGTCCAATTGATATTACTTGATTTGTCCGACAAACGATCTAGTGCGCTCTATGAAATCCGCTTGTTGACGGTTGACTAAGGTAACCGGTTCGCAATTAATCCATGTCAAAATTCTTCTAATCCGAGATTTAGATCCTTGACTGCTCGGAGGTTTGCCAAATCTAATACATTTATCAAAGGACTTTTTGTAACTGTAAAAAGAAATCCCGATTATATAAAGACAGCTCAATCTGTCTCAATCTCTTGCTTGGCCACCTGTAGTCTTATTGACATCTAATTGGCATAACACTCACTCTCTTGCGATTTGTTCTGATGGCTCGTAATGATTATGCGATTTTCGGTACCAAGAACGTACAGTATCTTCGTGTATCATCGTGCTTTCCTCAACTTCAAGTATTTGTTTCATAGTCGCTTCTACAAAAATCCAAATGAGAATTAATTATAATAAAAAAGTTAATTATAACCCTTACGTCATGAGTTATTATTATGGGATAAAAAAGAAATGATGATAACGTACGGTTCAGATTACGCACAGAAAAAAGGTATCCGCACATTGATTGCCCATCACCTTTTGGGATCGTTGATGTCGATAGATTCGCCACCCTG
>NJRQ01000211.1:114281-144589 GCA_003063805.1 Aphaenogaster ashmeadi | reverse complement strand
CCCTCCCTACGACGGGAAAGGTCAATGACCTTGACCTCCTTAGAGTTGTAAACCCATGTGGCACAAAAGTGGAACCCCCCGTACTTTACTTAACAACATTACTTAAGAACCATTTGTATATTTGCATATTTAAGTACATGATTGAGTGTACTGGGGGGGGCGCAGCCCCCCCAGACCCTCCCTGCAAAAATCTGACCCAACCTAACCTATGTCAGTGTGTGTGTGTATGAGACTCATCTATTTAGTAATGTATTTACCCTATATTTGTCAAACTTTTTTTGTTAATAACTTTTTAATAAAAAACGAGCGACAGCTAAAACCTTCTGAAGGTCACTCAGGAGGGTGACCTTGACAACATATGTCAAGGTCAAGGTCATCGGAGCGGGCTGTGTAAAGGTAAACTTCTATCCATCTAAAATGGGTAACATGACGTCAATAATCTAAAATGACTAACTGTTGACGTCAAAGTGACGACAGCTTGCTACCTGGGAGACATCTTATGACCTGATTTTGGACTTTGTGTTGTCTGGGTTAATGCGTGCATCAAGTCTTTTTTCACAAAATTTCATCTGGAGCAATCCTTATTGGAATTCGTCAATCAGATAAAGTTTTAAAGGATGATATCTATTCCAAGCAACGAGGCGTGTAATTGCCGGTGTAAAAAATATATCGCAGCCATAAAAGAAAAGGTATTATAATTCGACGTGTGTATGTGTGCGTGTTTATGGTACTTAGAATATAGCGTATATGAACCGCAATATGCAATCACACACATTAAGGCCGTTATCACCACGTGCGCGCGTGTGCGCGCGTCGTAATTGTAGAATCAAGGAAACCGAGCTAATGATATCCGACGATATGTCATTTCTATCTTAGACACTCCCTAATTCGGTACCGATTTACATTCTCTCTAGGCAGATAAGAATCCAAGTATACTCCACTATCGCGATCTCTTGCAGAATTTCCCTGTCGCGAAATCATTTTTAAGCGATAAAATATCGCTGCGCTGTGATTGCAAAACTTTCGCAAATATAACGGATAAGATGTAAAAAGATAATCGGTTGTTCAGTATTTAATTCCTTGATAGAGGCTATTAATTCTCCGATGGACTGTTTGACTTTCGCCAAATCTTGAAAAATGCCGAGTAATAAAAATTAGAGTAATAACTGATTGTGTAGAATGAAATCGGGAAAATTAAATTTAGAATAAAAGTTAATAAACTTTTAGATTTCTCGCGCAACGCAATTTGGCAAATATAGAATTAAATAATTATCTTAATAAATTATAAATATATTTCTTTTTCTTTCAAGCAACATTGACGTATATAAAAACGTAGGATTGGTTACATTCCTTTGATTAAGATCTTTGAGCGTAAATGATGATAAATTAGTAAGTTAAATTTAAATTTATCGGACAGTTTTGATCCATTAATAGGAGATTAATTATATATACTGTGTTCTCTTCCAGAGGCACACTACGAAACGTAATTGCCATGTTCCGGTAAGCGAATAAAAGTTGTGTAATGATTAGCTCTCAGCTCTATTGCAAATTATAAGAATCTTGCTTCTCACATGACTCAGCATGTGTGATTTTTTCAAGAGTGTTTCTTTGGCACAAAAGTAATGAAAAATATGAAAATTTATAGAAATGAAATCTTATATCATAATAAATATTTCCTAGTTCTATTTCTGAATTCTTCGTCCCATAATTCTCTTAAATTCCTCGTTTTCGCAAATATCTGATGGCGATCTATATTTCTTGGTTCCTAAATCCTATCGCCCTTCAAGGATTCTTTGACTTATACATTGCTAGTTATACGATTAAAGTTTTACATATTTTGATTTTTGATTGCACAAACTTATACATTTCTCATTTTCTAAATCTTACAAGCTTCAGTTTAGTTTCTTAACATTTCTTTTCTCTTCTTTCAGATTTACAAATTTCTAAATTATTATGGATCTTGAAATTCTTTTTGATTTAAAAAAAATTTTTAAAGACAAATAAATATATGTTAAATTCTTAGCATTAAAAAAAATTTTTTTTAATGCTATAGGGGATAAGGTTATCCCCTATATGTATACAAATTCTAATTGGTATTATTAGTCAATTATGCTTGATAAACGGGCTGTCGATGAGCGATATCGCAGAAAATCCCGTTCGTTCTTTCAACTTCAATGTTCTCTTACTATGCCATACTCGACGATTATAAACATAACGCGTTAACGATTATCCGTTTAACTCACTGACAGCTGACATTAGCACACGAATTCCCGCGCGAAGCGGCCGCGCGTTCTCTCGCGCAATGCTTTCGATATTCCCAGTTCTATCTGCACTCACCTTTCTACAAGTGATAGGACCATAATGTCTACACGTAGTTTCAAACGCCAAATACAAACCAAATGTGTTTTCGCAATGCAAAATTTAATTTCTCGCCGAAGAATCACTATACAACGCCTCCTTTTCTCTCCTCATCTCCTATTCATTTTTTTCTACAAAAATCATGAGATAAATACTCCTAGAGACAAAAATCTATTGTAACATTAAAAAGCATCAATTTTATACTGATTTGAAATTAAAGAATAAAAATGAACTAAATGTCTGATTGAGCATCTGGATTAAAAAATTAAAGAAATGAATGACATGACTACCCCTACAGCACAAAAATTGCAGCAACATTGCTGCAACATTTCGGCAATATTTAATGTTACTGCAATGTTGTTGCAATGTTGCTGCAATTTTTGTGCTGTAGGGGTACCTATATTTGCATTGTTCGCACGGCGATTTTCCTAATAGAGTTCGTTCATGAATGCATATTTCTATTTCTAACACTGCGAATTGATAAAATATGTTTGAATCGTCCTGTATAGGAATTAGAATGCCAGATATATTACAGATATACTTCCTTATTTTACGCCACAATTTATTTCAACGTCAAGCAACCTGAGATATCTGCGTTTCATTTGTCTACGGTTTCCAGAAAAGAAGCGAGCGGTATGAGGCCAAACGAGCTGAGATGAATCCTAATTGTCTACACAATCTACGTTCCCAGACGCAATCGATTTGTGATTCATCTCCAATGCATTTTCTATTCTTAACTCAAGTTATCTTTGTCTCGGAAGACAACTTCGCATCTCCATCTCCTGCAATCTTTTATCTTTTTTTTCGCTCATGATCGATTGCATTATTTTCATCGAATATCTCAATTATCGAAAATCGCGTACGATCGAAGCGATCACACTTAGGTACTTCGGAAAAATTGAAAAACTCACAGTCACGTCGGCTATTCTACTACCGTTTTACTCATTTTAACGTGATTGGAAATTAATTGTAAACTGACGCAGCACGGAGCACATCAGGATGTGCATGCACACGCGGGACGAGTGCACGCAGGTGCACTCTGCTCGGAGGGGGGGGGGGGATAGAGGCAGCGAGACATGGGAGGAGTTCCCTGCGAGTGCTCTCTCCGTCTCGTCGGAGAGACCACTCTCGCGGTGGCAGAGGTGGTCTCTGCTCACCTGAGCGTTTCAGGTGGCAGTCGCCCTGCTGAGTCGTTCAGCGACGGGTTCTCCTCGCGTGAGCGCCGCGAGCGAGCGAGCGCGATTCGCCAGAGAACACACGACGACGATTCCGGAAATTTGAGATCCGCGAATTTGAGACGCCGATTGAGATGTCGAGCGAATCCGCGAGTACTCGACGCGATGCGGTCCGAGGATCGCGGATCCATTCGCTGACGATCTCCCGAATTCTTCTCCGATCTAGATCGATGGGGCACCCATCGTATCTGTCTTTATAAATGCAACCTCGAGTACGAGACGTTTGACACTTAGGTCTAATTACTCAGACGGGGGTAACTCGATAGGATTGTTGTAGCGAAATAAAATTCGATTAACGAGATCGTTGTGAATTGGACTGGTTTAATCAAGGATTAATTATTAAATCAGATCGATTCGACTGGGGGGAGCGTTTTCGATGGAGCAGTTGATTGATTTGATGTAATTATATATTTTCGTTGAGACAAATAGACACTTTTGGTGATATTATCAATCTAACAATCATTCACGTTAGTTGATTTAATAAATCGGGAGGATTCTCAATATTTATTGAACTTCCTGATTCAGAAATATCGCGCAGTCGAAACCTTTGTGAATCACGAGACATTTTATAAAGGACAATGTGACGCATCGATAGATGAAGTAACCGAGCAGAGATTCTCTCGTCAGTTGTGATAATTGATCGTACGCTGCGACGCTTGCAGATCGACGGAATCGATCGAGGATTCGAAGGCGGATTCCGCGGCGTGAAAAAAGTGCATGCCCTCGGGTGATTTCGAGATCTAGTAATTGCCGACGAGGAGCAGTAATATAGGAGAAAAGGTCGGCGTTCATTAAACCGGGACCAGGACGATCCCGACGATGGATTCGTGCTCACGTCGACGTGTGCAGAGCGTACCCGGCGTATAAATTTGTCGTGAAATCGACTCGTCCGACTGCATTCTGGTGAAAATTATCGGGGTATCGCGTAATACCGTGCGACGCGGAGCAGCAAAAAGCGCTCGGTTAAAGAACCGATCGCTCAAGACCTCAAGTCGGAGTTTATAGGACTACGGAGAACGAACGGGGCGAGGAAGAAAAGTGCCGCGTGCGCGCATGTTGGTCAATGAAAGCGCCTTATTAAAGATGGATCAACGTGAGATAGGGACGAACGTGTGTTGATCGGGAACTTTGTGAAACGCGAACAATGTCGTAGAGACGATAGTGCAATTTATTTAACGAAAGTAGGGACTCGCTTCTGGATTTTCCGAGCTTTCTCTGACGAAGACACAAACGATTTTCAAGACACCTATGTAGCTCATGCTTTATATAAATTTACGAAAATATAATTAAAAAAACGAGAAGAGTATAAATCAAAGTGTTAAATATTTTAAAATCGAAATATATTTCTCAAAACTTTACCCTTATTAGAATATAATGAAATAGTATTTTCGTTGTAAAAAAAAGAAGAATCGCCAGCGTTAAAGATCTGGGGAATTCAAATTTTTGCGAGTCCGATTCTAGGAAGACTCATCAGATTTTGGCAACTAGATAGGGGTCGGCGACCAGAAAGGAGATTAATTAATGAGCATAAGATTAAGCAGAATGATTTACTGAAACTATTCCGATTGGCCTAACCTGCTGATTATTGAGCTAATTTTAACGGTGAACTAAAAGCGAGATCAAAAAGCGAGCAAAAAATGCGGCCAGTCATAAATCTTACAATGACGATGTGACAGCGAATGCCAACACCGTTATCGTTGATTAATGCCAATACTTATATGGCCATAAGTCAGCGTCACACAACAAAGTCAACAAATGTCACTTGTAAATGCGAATCGATCGATCGCGCGTCAAGAGTTCGCACAAGCGATCGCATTGAAGAAGAATTCCCGAAACAAGCGAGATTCCGTTGCAACGGTATTCATTAATACTGTAATTATTAATCCCACCGTTACGAATACTTTGCGCGACGAGAATAACAACATAAGCGACTGAACTTGATCGCGAGAAAAAGATAAAGGATTTTCGCTCGAATTTACATGTGAGTGAAGAGAAAAAGGACATTCGAAGATTTCAAGAGTTTCCGCGAATTTCCCTAGAGGATGGTTTTACGTGAAAGCTGACGACGGACGGTGGAATGGACAACGACAATTCGACTGAAGAGCAGTCGTTGAGAACTTTCCAAGTTTTGCAAAGATATCTTTCCCAAGTGCCGCAAAGTCGCATGCAAATGAACTAGCCAAGGACTTTCGACAGGTAGTGCGTATTTCCGCGAGTGTCTCGAGCGATCATTGATCGTAAACAAGTGGAGCATGATGGGAGAAGTGATCCGCGTTTCTGGGAGGGTACCGGACGTTGGTGACATCTTGAAGGAGGCCATGTTGTCGCAGAGGTTTGCCGATGTTGCTCTGTGTTGTCCAGGAGGCCAGCGATTCCTCGCGCATCGGCTGGTCCTGTCAGCCGCCAGCCCTTATCTTCAGGTCAGTATAAAATAAAACGATAGTTCATAGTTCAACGATAGTTATTATACATTTAATTATGACATTTGACAGTAATTAATAATTAAATGACGCAAGTTAACTATTTTTTTTAACCGATTGAAAGTTCGAAAAAAAGTTAATTGCCTTTTTTTAATTTTCTTCGCAACGCTCTTATTGGATTGATTGATGAAATTAATTTTAAAAACAGCTAAGATCTGGGCTGTATTTTATAGCCCAGATCTTAGCTGTGATTTTTAGCTCGCCGATTTTCTCTCCTCTGTTATTTATTTATCTGATTTATATTAATGTAATGCGTTACCAATAATCAAAATACGAAAACATAGTTTATATATTGATATCCCCATAATTAACATTCTTAACACTTGGAATAACTGTTTACTTTAAAGTAACAGGGAGAGTTAACTGTAAGAGATAATTATATCGTCTTGAATTTATTCGCGACTTATAGAAAGTTTCACAACGTGACATTTCTCAAGTGCGTTCATCGCGTTTGAGAGAGAAGCTCCTATATTACTGTTACTTATATCCCCGCTCGTAATAAGAGAGGCACAATAAAAGAAAATACCGCTCGCGTTGCCGTTTAATTAGCGAGTTGGTTACCGGATAACAAACGGGGAGTTGTTAAATCCGGCACTTGGATGCAAGCGCATTTCGCGGCGCGGATGCTCCTCCGTTCCATGCCCGGCTTGTTGCATTCGACCGCGTAAACCACCGTCGCGATATAATGCGATTGTATGCGCGCCGCTGACGAGCGTTTAATGCCGCCGAATTATGTCACACGGAAATAAAGATAATGCGATATCGCGCAACTCGGCACTCGAGGTTTCTTGAAACCGCGCCGCGCCGCGCCGGCACGTTACGATGCGCGGCATCGCGCCTGCCTTGCGAACTCACCGAGTTGCGCGATCGTTAAACTATTGCGCCACTAGATTGGAACATGAGCGCAAAATTAACGAGACAGATGCGACCATAGTAGACTTATATGACGATATTAACGCAACAGGACACGTATTCCTAATACTTCTCGGTGCATCCTTCGAGAATCGATTATTTCTTAAAGAGTTTATCTTGTATTGAGTCGACGAGAAATGAGACTTGCCTCATTACAGTTAAAGAGGATTCCATTATAATAAATTGGAACATTATGACTGCAAAAAGTTCGTGAGATTGTGTCCGCTTTTTATCTGAATTCTTTTGAAACTTTGCTCTTTCTCTTTAATCTCCAACGCCATGTGATTCCGTTGTTATCGCGCAATTATTAGCCTTATGAATCTTTTTGTACCTAATTTCTTGCGTGTTCAAACTTACTTCATTATATACCGCGTCGTGTTTACTCGGCTAAACGAGAATTTAATTATAAGACAAAAACTGAGATTGTCCGTTATTTATCTGAATTCTTTGGGAATTTTGCTCCTTTTCTTTAATTTCTAACGCCGATTCGATTCCGTTGTTATTGCGCAATTATTGGTCGTTATATCTTTTTATATCTAATCTCCCGCGTGTTTAAACTTACTTCATTTTACGCTTCATTGTGTTCGGCTAAACGAGAGTTCGATTGTAATACAAGTAATGAAAAGCTAAAGTGTAACACACAAATAAGATTGTCTATTATTTATCTGAATTCTTTTTGAAACCTTGTTTTCTCAAATTCCCTTTTTTCAACGTCGCTAGATTCCGTTATTATCGACCAATTATTAGTCGTAATATCGTTTTATACCTAATCTCCCGCGTACTTATTTTATTTTACGCTCCGTTGTTTTTATCACATAAAACGTTTAAGTGCAGTTTTACGTGAGTAGAATCTTGTTGCGAAAGGAAAACCTAGGAAATAAATCCCGATGCACTCCAGCGTACAACGTAATTACAAAGTAATGTCGCGTCAGCGACGTGAAAATTGTCAATTATGCGTCGCTGCCGCGATTCGTGACGTGAATTGCGCTTTCTAAACTCTACTAAGCGGAATGCCGAAAAGAAAAATTTCTTTCGTACTTCCTTACAAATGGAAATTCGTTAAACGAGCTCAGTTCACTGTGTCTTATCGATTTACCTTCAACAATTCTTGGCTTTCTGCTGAGAAGGATATTTAATCGCGAGATATAACTTATTTCGCTCCATTTCTGCGTTACCTATAATGTTTTATGCGGTTGATTTTACAAATATCAATAACACCGATTGCTTTAGAAGCGAAATTAAGAAGCAGCATTGCGATCGTACTGCATTAGAAAGGCGATCGCTCTTCCCTCGACCCACGTCAGAGAAAGAAAAAAAAAGGAAAAGGAAGAAAACGATGCCCGCAAAAGGTTTTGCTCTCTTGCCGCAACAAATATGGCAACCTTGACTTCAATGTTGGCAGATACCCAGATCTTCGATGCCGTAAAGCTCGCACGACGTATTTCTACTCGGCACTAGGCGCAACCCTTTTGCGGTTCTTAGAACGTACCGGAGCGTCCGTGCAACGCATCTTTCCGGTACTGCCATTCGCGGATTCCCAAGTCCCAGCATCTCGATTTATTACCGTTTGACCCAGTACCTGTTTACTCCACGTGAGATTTCCACTTTTTGTTGCGCTCCTTCGTGCGTCGCGTGGCGTGAAAAGAAAGATATAACTAAGTTCCCCGCGCGTTACCTTAAAAAAAAAAGAAGAAGCAGAAGAAATAATAATGAATCAAAGGATAAAGTCAGAGGATCTTAAAATTTTTGTACCTAGATTTTTCCAAAATTGTAGATATTTTTATTCGGTTAATTTTAAATTATATTTTTAATTTTTAATTATATTTATTTTTTAATTATATTTTTAAACTAATCAGAAGCGTTATCAACAAAAAAGACAAAGGATATTTTTTATAATATCGTACTTTTTTTATTATGAAATATTAAAGAAAATAAAATGAAAAATACTTTACACATATTCTCTCTCTCTCTCTCTCTCTCTCTCTCTCTCTCTCTCTCTCTCTCTCTCTCTCTCTCTCTCTCTCTCTTTCTCTCTCTTTTACATCTTATTATACATATTTTGTTTTTTTGCTAAAATATTTACACATAATAATATATAGGTACACATAAAAGTTTTGAACGCTAAAATATATACACATAATAGTTTTAAAAGTATAATTATAGTATATCCTTTTGCATTGAAAATTATTATAAGACAAAATATTTCTCTTTTTATCAAACAAAATATTGCGTCGTTTAAAGGAAAAGTTTGAGAAATATAATTTTATAGTTTTAAAAGGATTAACATATATATTTAGAACAATCTCCGGTTTGTTCATCGTTTGAGATCGGCTTTTCATTGACGCACGTCTCATGGCTAATTAGCCAGTTAATGAGAACCATAAAGGATTGATATCCGGTTTTGTAGCAGTTCGATCTAATAATGTTTTCACGAGGTGAAATAATTCGCTACGAGCAGAAACTGAAAGAAAATGGAACGAATAAATGAATATGAGTTGTTAAATATCTATGATTCAGCCACGATCTCGTAATGGGCTTCTTATTGCAAAATAAATCGTATGATTTACGAACAACACGCTATAGCGTCATCTCGAAACTAGCAAATTCACATATTCTAACACGAATGACCTGATTAATGCGTATAATCGAGTGCGTGCGTATACATATATACACATACTTCTTTTATCTAAAAGTGAAAATATCAAGCAATCAGAAAATAAATTAATAAATTACTTTAATTTAATAAGGAAAGAGAGAGAAAGAGAGAGAGAGAGTAATTATAAAGTCGTAGAAAATATCATATAAATGTTGAACAGATTCATCGTTACGAAACATGTTGCGCGATTTGTGGACATGATTGCGCTACCGGCTTTTTACATTTGGCATTTTTTCATCTCGACGAGCGTGGAAAATTACACGTGCTTTAATTAGTGGTACAATTAAGGAACAGTAGGCTGATTCTTACGATCGCGAGTGAGAAAATATTGTCGTAATGAAACACATTCAATACATTGTATTCTTAATACAAGAGAATTTTAAGAAAATGTTACGAATTATGATTTTATGATACGTCTCGCAAGATCTGGAGATTTCGAAGCGGTTTATGATCACCATCATTTATTTACGATTTTCTTTATCCCGTTGGATCACTAACACAGAAAATTACGTGAAATTTTTTTACGTTTTTTACGTTACGTGAAACTGGCCGACGCCCAAGAAAAATATTACAGAGTCCGAATTCGCTACAACCCGGAATCCTCGGAATAGGATTTATGCATGTATGCATTTGGCCTGTTTCTTCCGCGGCATTTTATGGCTTCTTTATAGCCTCTCGCTAACATTAACGACCTTATGAATATTTTCGGGTAATTATGGTTGTACTATTTTTTTCTTATTCGTTAATCTCGAGGATGATCAACGGCGCTTTTATCTTTTGTAAACAGTCGCAGTTGAAAGAAATTTCTGGAATTGAGAGTTCTTTTTTACCGCTAAAAAATATAGTGAGAATATCGGTACTTAAAGTATTCGATATTGAATAGAAATATTAATTAATAATAATAACTTATTAATTTTAACTGTTCTTGGACGCATCAAATAAAACAATTTAAAAAAATATTATTTGTAATAATATAATAATATGATAATTTATGTAAAAAAACGTAGATCGGGAAAGTAATTATTGGAAAAAATTAAACGTGATGTATTTTCAATATACAATTATTTAAGAAACTGCAGTCTCGTGCAAACATAAGAAAATTAAGAATTCATGGATAATTTTTATAAGGTAATAGGGATAAAAGCTTTAAACGACCAGTGATGAGAAGTTATGGCCTTTTAGTGTGAGCTGATTATAGTGTACGTGCTTTTTACAAGCATCACCATTTTACGGAATTTGATTGAATTATATTTGTCTTTTATTTTCGAAGAAGCTTTCAACTTTCTATTAATAAACAGGAGAATGTGTTTCATAAAGATTCGACTTTTCAGAATATATCATTGTTTCATAGAAGTTATTTCAAAGCTATATTTTAAAGATAGATTTTTTATCAAAAAATAAAATATAATGTAAATAAGAAGACTATATCTTATTTCTTAAATTATTTTCATGTCATAAATTTATTTTATATTGGACAAGTTTTACTGTAACAAATTTATTTTATATAAAATTATATTATAATTAAAAAATAATAAAATTATACGTAAATATAATTAATAAATTAAATGTCTTGGTATTCAATCAAAAAAGATACATACGGATGTGCAAATGTGCAATTTAAGAATGTGCAATTTATTCACGGTTTATCTCCCGAAGACCCGATAGAAACAAAAACTTTTAAACGTCGTGTGTGATGAGGAGTTATGGCTTTCCGCAGCGGGCAGATTATGGTGTGTCCACGTGCACTTTTTGTAGGCACCTTGCCGCACGAGAGCGTGTTTCTCATGGCTCGGCCCATCATTAGGATGCCGGCGCAGCACGAGATCACGAGTACTCATTGCTTAATTAAGATTATCGTAACTTGAAAGGGAGCGACGAGCCGATATTTCTTCGTCAGGTATTGCTCGCGTCAATCGAGAGATACGATGTCGACACGTGTGTACGATCTCGCGGCTTAAAGTGTCTTTTTGCTGCACGTACGATTTCTTTTATTGCTGGGCCATGTTTATACGTTATGCCCTGGAGAATTATAGTATTTCTTTTTCAAAATGTTCTTTTTCAAATTCAAAATGTTCGGAAAGTTTGTATGTACACGTTATTCGAAGACATATTTTACAAGGAAAGACATATCTTGGTGAACATTAGATATATTGTAGTATAGAATAACTGACAAGTATTTTCTATAAGTGTTCTTATATATTTTTCTTGGAAACAAATCGACTTTTACGTTTATATCATTAAAACGATGCGGGACGAGACACTTACGTGTTTCCTTATTAGACATTACATTGCATTAAAATACAGATGTTATTTATGGAAGAAAATTTATTTGCTGGAATAATTTATCTGTTCATTGATGATATCAAAATGAGGAACGAGAAACAAAACTGAGAGTACATGTTACTGGAGCTACTGTCGCATTAATATATATCGCAAAAATATCATATACATCCGCGCGTTCGAGTCACATTAATAAGCCAAGATCATTATAATAAACTACAAGCTATTAACGATGACATACATAGAGAAGACAGTGTAACGGCAGAACCGCAATGTCATGCCGATGGCAACGTTTTAACCGCAGCAATGTTTCGCATCCACTTACACCAGGAAATGCTAATTAAACACTGTGGAGTTGAAATTCACTATGGAATTAATTAGACGACGAAGGTCAACAGGTCATCATACGAAGATCAAAGAGATCAAAATTAATGTAAGTAAAGGGAATAATTTGAGGAACAACATTTGATTAAGAAGTCTAACTAATTAATTATTTTTATTTGCTTCTTGTTTTGTAATTTTATTTCAATTTTTAAAATATTTGTGTATTAAAAAATTATTTAAAGATTAAGATAAACATAATTAAGTTATTGAACAATCATATTAAGGAATCATAAATACTTACTTTGTAAGAAAATTATGCCATTGTTTTATTAAAAATTTTACCAAGAATCTCAAATATTTTATTCAATTTTATCAGAAGTCTTTTGTGAATCATATTGAAATCTAATTTGGAGCGATTCTGTGTTTACCGGAAGCTTATTATATCATTTGAAAGAAGAATATTATCATAAAGAATGTTTAAACAGATAGTATTTTAAGCCTAAGTTTATTCCAAAGTCATTTAATATCGACATTCAATCAATAAAAAATATAAATTTCTTTAAAAAGTTTTGAAATAGCTAATATATTTCAAGTGACAACGTCTAATGACGTTAGAATATGATTTATATAAGGCTACTTCATTGAACGGTACTCATAATAAATTTATGGCCACCTTTTAAACTCATAAAAAATCGTGACGTCCGTTAGTAGAGGAAGCTAATTGAAGATAATAGACTTTTAGTTCGTTAGAAACACCGATGGAAGAAAGGGCCGTCCAGCAGCTGTCCATTATAACTAACAGTAACGGGCTATTAATTCAACGCAAAAAAATAGCTTCTCTTCGTCCCCTAATTATAGACCCTTGAACTTTAAACATAACGCACAGACATCAGTGGGAATTCTTTCAATCGCGTCATCGAATATACTCCTCGATTTCAAATACATTTTTGTTCTCACAGATATCTAATAATTTTAATTTACACATTTTTTACTCGACACATTTTTTTACTTTCTTGCTTATAATCTTATAAATTCGCAAGATCTTAAAGTTTAATATAAAGATATAAAACGGGAGATATATAAAAAATATCTGCAAATGATTGTCCAAGTGGATATACGTATCTATACGTGTGCGTGTGTGTATTTAAATTTGATATATTTATTTTTATATATACAAAATATTTAATAATATATATGTATATCTTTAAAATTATATATATATATATATATATATATATATATATATAACATATAATATAATAAATATATCTTTTTAATAAATTTATACTATGTGTGTCTTAAAAAGATTAAAAAGTTCAAAATTGATCTAAATAAAAAATATATATATGGAAAAAAATATTACATATATTTATATATATAAAGTAAAAATTATATTTTCCAAGTTTCTACAAGGTAGAAATGACAAAAACAAAGAAACGTTAACTTTTATTCCAACAGTTAATTGAAGTCATGTGAAAGCTATATATATATATATATATATATATATATATATATATATATATACTATATAAATAGAGGATAAAATGTTGTATAGATATGCACGACGTAATTATATTTATAGATGTATGAAAACGATATAATTTTATAGCAATCTCTCGCAAAATTTTTTCAACAATGGCGAAGGAACGATCTTTCGTGATCCAATTTTATCTTGCCTGAGGCAATTTCGTTAAATTCTAACATATCACAAATATACCGTTACAAAGTCTAACGAAGCGATCGATCGATCGATCGTAATCGTTCGCTAATGTATGTATGTTGCGAACTAAGAAAGTTGTAACGATATTCGCGCGTTTTATCTACAGCGAACATCATCCGCGATCACGGCAGCTATTAATTCACGCGGCCTGGCAATATTCTCGGCATGCATTCGAATCGCTTATATATGCAAATCAGAGCTGCTCTAGAGCTCCTCTAACGTTACTCCGGGGCAGTGCTCCCCAATTCGTGAGGATACCGTTCCGCAAGATTACATGCAAATTATTTATACTTATATTTATTTATACCGGTGCCGTTTCGCGAAAATGATCACACTTTGTATCGACCTGAGTTATGTTCGAAATAAATTCACAAATTTACACGAATAACTTCCGCGAGATGAAACGAATAAGATTGGCGACTGTGGCGATTCTCGAGAATGTTCATTCGTTTACTGTCGGACATACACGTGGAATTCTTCTGACTTCGTATGTATCGCTTTTTTTTTATCGGAGCATTAAAAATCTCATATTTAAATTCGGCGAATTTACGGCCTAAAATCTATAAGTATTAGAGTATCTATAGATATGTTCGGTTGATGACAGGCAGAATAAATCAGTTAATTTATTCATCAGATATATTCATAAAGCGAGAAGTTAAGGAAAGCTCATTTTAGAATTTAAGAGAGATTAATTTTGCACGCGGGCGCGATCATAGAAGCCAATAAAAACGTGTACATTTTGACGGAAATTTTATTGATGGATGTATTTATTAATGAATGTATACATTAGAAGCCTATCAATTGCTCGCAACTTATCCATTTCTAATGTTAAATATCTTGATAATCAAGTTTCCAGTTAAGATTCTGTTAGAGTAAATATCATGATGCAAAATACACGTAATATATTCATTAATATGTAACAGATAGTATAAATAAATAGCGTAAGGACATGATTTTCACTTGTAACGCTCGAATATCATTATCGTTAGAAACCGGTTTTGAGAATTTTCTACCCTTCTCGTGGGCGTAATTTTTCAAATCCGCCGTGTAATTTCGTAAATTTAAACTTCCAACAACATAGTAAAGAGGAAATTTACATCTGAATGTGTAACCAGTGGCGAGTCGTTCTTCGGAGTAGGATTCTTGACAATTTACATTATCGAATTAAACGAACAAAATAAGCCGTAACAAATGCTAAATTAAAGTGAAGACAGAGATGTAGTAGATATGAATATACAAAGTCACAGGCACTTTATTTCTTGATTTTAATATATAGAAAAAAGGGATTTATTAAAAAAATTTTGCAACATAAATATATGAGAAATAATAATAATGAGTAAGAATAACAAATTTTTAAAAAGAATATGTGTACATCTTTTCCATATATATTGTGTGTATATATATAATGTACGTAGAAAATAATATATAAAATAATATACATATAATACATCTTTAATAATTTCTATTCATTGAATTATTAATTTCATAAGTATTTTAATCTTGTGTTGAAGGAGTGAAATTCATATTGAAAAACCAGTTTACAAGCATTCATTTTTCCTCAACCTAAGATTACAATTAGAAGCGAAATCTTCGAATGTACCGTTTCTAGTCGTCGCGTGCAATTCGCGTGAAGATAAATACGTTGATATGTATCAAACGCGAGCGTTCACTTATTAGTCCGCATCCGTTTCGATCGCCAGGATGTATAATTGCCACCTTGGCGTGTAGAGCTAACTAAGAAAATAGAAAAGTTGATGCCAACAAGAGTTACTTTTTCATACTTATGACGCATTAGCTCCAGAACGCCGGTGTCTATATCTCTGTTATGTCAATAACATGCTGTCTTACGAAGTGCCGTCTTTCCGTTCATGTGAACAAGACAAATTTATATTACTAGTTTGGAATTGCGTATCAAATATCTGTGTTAACATATAAAGATCGATGCACTGGTGGCGATGAGCTCGGAGGAATCATTCCTTTTTTTAGATACAATGTTACGGAACTGGAATAATGAATCTTGATACACCGGTTCTGAAGGAAGCCTCAGCTTCGGCTAATATTTCAAGTCACAACATGATATGATTGAAGCTTTTTTACCGACGTATTGTATTTTCCACGCCGAAGGGAGAGATAGACAGGCTAGACAGCGTTGTAATGACAAATTATTTCATTTAAAGCGCAACTGCATTGATAGAATACTGACGGCTAGAAAAACAACTGGGCAACTGAGCGTAACCGCGACAACACTGATAATACAGAAGTGTAGTATTACATATCACCTATCAGCGTTTCCGATCTACAAAGGTGTTACAATTATGCCCTTTCATTTACGCATGCCTTAAGCTATCATATAGCGTTAATATTGAGCCGACAGAAAGGTACCATTCAAGATAACTGCCAGCAAAATAAAGATTAAATACTTTTACCTTCTCTAGAAAATCAAGCTCTTGTGTAATAATTATTATAAAGGTATAATCTAATTATACTATTAAAAACCTGATTGTTTTTAATTCTCTAATGCCAATTTCCACATTTTGAAATAGCCTGAGGTTTTATAAATTATGATCTACTTTATAATGTATTTACCATTCTGTTATGACGATAATATCATGACGTCTTAAACCCACTTTAGACAATCTATAATATATGCCAGAATTCAGGATAGGATTTTATCTGTATTTTTATGTATTGTGTAGTACAAAAAGCATATAAAAAATTAGAATACAACACGTGCATAGAATGCATATTAAAATACACAGATATATCAAAATAGAAAATTATAAATAGAATTCTATCTTAAAATCTACACGAATTACAGACCATCTAAAACTGCACATACATTATGTCGTCTTCTTGTTATATATTTCTGTTTTGAAATTGCGCAAATATTTACGTTAACACTTAAAAGTCGATTAATTAATAGTATCGACCACTCAGCGATCCTTTTCCCTTTTTAATTGCAATGCTGTGAAGATTTTACAATACCATATATATAGGGTGTTCATTTGAAAAGTTTCCACCTCAATATCTTTTAAAGTAAGCGTTGTACGAAAAATTTTTTAAACAAAAGTTGCAGGATTTCGAGGAGGACATTTTATGATGAACACATGTTTTTTCTAGGTGGAGGTGTTCCTGACATTTTAAGGTGACCTTTGTTTTTTTAAATGGAATCACATGATTTTTTTATGTAATATAATTCTTCCAGATATTTGGCATATAAAAGTATTAAGGTAAAGGTTATTAAAGTTATTAAAAAATCAATAGTTTACCAGATATTTCATATTTTATTCTAGCATATTTTGACATGAAATATAAAATATCTCGTAAACTATTCATTTTTCTATAACCGTACCTTAATACTTTTATGTGTAGAATAGTGGGATGAATTAAATGTTGTGAGGAAAACACATGGTTGCTTTAAAAAAAAATGTAATTGCATATTGCAAATTGCATAATTTTTTAAAAGCAACCATGTGTTTTTCTCACAACATTTGATTCATCCCACTATTCTACACATAGAAGTATTAAGGTACGGTTATAGAAAAATTAATACTTTACAAGATATTTTATATTTCATGTCAAAATATGCCAGAATAAAATATGAAATATCTTGTAAACTATTGATTTTTTGATAACTTTACCTTAATACTTTTATATGCTAAATAACTGGAAGAATTAATATATTATATTTAAAAAATCATGTAATTCCATTTAAAAAAACAAAGGTCACCTTGAAATCTCAGGAATACCTCCACCTAGAAAAAACATGTGTCCATCATAAAATGTTTCCCTCGAAATCCTGCAACTTTTGTTTGAAAACATATAATAGATTGTAAGACGACTTGACTGGCCATAGATGGTATTCTATTTATTACTACGTATCAATCATACGGATTTTGTTTGAAAAATTTTTCGTACAATACAACGCTTACTTTAAAAGATATTGAGTTGGAAACTTTTCAAATGAACACCCTGTATCCCCGTAAGACTTGAAATAACGTAAGGCGCTAATATTATTAATTGGAGAAATATCGGAGTCGATCAAGATTAATTACGTTTTTCAATTCTTTATATTCTATTGTATTCTAATAGTATCGCGTTTCCTCTCTGTTAGGGTCAATCACGTTAGATCCTCGCCGTGGATGCCGCGGGCGTCGATAGCGCAGCTTTTAACACCGTACGTCACTCGCGTAATGGTTCGTTCGGCGACCGGTTATCGATATTTGCAGCGGATGATTAATGGCCGATATTGTTGCTCGGTGATACCTGTATCTCACGTCGGCAGAAATCGTTACGCTTCACGCTTGCAACTCGCCTCATCGCTCATCACGTTTACGGCTCCGGCCTCTCGCGTGCGTAAGAGACGTTTAAATTCCACGCGATACGATTCGTACGAGCTGGTCGTTAACCGTTTCCTAACCGTCACTTATGCTTTCTTGCATACAGTAGATGCTGGTACAGCTGCATCTATCTTGTGCACTCCATCGTGTTGCAATCGAGCACTGAAAATGCAATATTGACAAATTGAGACAGAATAAATAAGAATTAAATTACCCACGACACGATATCGACAATCGATTCGAATCTGATCTCTACGGCCAGATTTGTGTTTCAAAACATGAAACAAGAAGAATGTGAAATGATCGAAAGTAAGAAATAAAGACGCTTGTGTAATGAATATTGATGGAATTGAAATAGGATAAATAAGAATTAAATTACCTATGGCATAATATTGATAGTCGATATTGTGTCGTAGATAATTTAATTTCTATTTATCCCCTCAACTCAAATCCATCAACATTCATATGCACAAGCGCCTTTATCCCAGGTAGCAAGCTGACGTTATTTATCGTCATTTTGACGTCAAAATGACGTCTAATGTCGCCAAAATGACCTGTATCTCACTTTCGATCATTTCATATTGTTCTTGTTCCATATTTTGAAATACAAATCTGGCCGTAGAGACCGCAAATAAATTTGCATTAATATCGTTATGGGAACGCCTATCACTCCTTTATTTTAATGCAGAAACATAATTTTACTACATTCAAGTTATTCCCGCTTGCACAAAAATGCTTTTCTAGCGTAGCGCAACCGTAACGGTAGCCAGTAAATTGACATTGCCATTACGTGTAACATGAATCAACCTGGTGGATTACAACCACTCAGACTGCATTACGGAATATTTCAACATGACGTTGACGACACGTGATGTTGACGTTATACATCGTGCGAATGGACCCTTAAACGGAGCTTGTTCCATTTAACGATTACTTGCCTCCCCGATCGTCTCTTCGCCCCTCGCGCCACGGTAATTATTTTCAATTGCGCTTACGTTCGCCGATTCGAATAATTTCAAGCGGCGAACTCGTAGATTAAATCGTGGCTCTCGGCATTTTCTCAGCCTCGGAATCGCGTAATTATCGGTCTTAGGCGCGATATCGCGGGCGCGCGGATCGAATGTGCATGTAGGCGCTGCTTAGATCCTCGATGCTTTCTCGCGAATAGCGATATCGTGAAAACCGAGTGATATTCATTCGCCATTATATTGTATCGGATACACGGCCACGAGCTGTATTTGCGCCGTCCACGCCGTAACGAGGCGTGCAAAATACGTTGCGCTAAACACCAAAAAAGATCCCGAGTTTTTCCCGTAATAACAATCGTTATATGCTTATTATCGTTAACTGCCCAGTGAGCGAGATCGTGAGGCTGCATCCTCACGGAATCTGAACATAATGTGATTCTAGAGATCTATCCGGAAAGACTTTATTCGTGCCATTTGATTATAGAGGAAAAAAATGTACAGACTTATAAATTAATGATAATAAACTTTTTCTAATAAATTTCTAAACGATTTCCAATAAATCGCGTATTCCAGTTTCGCAATCATTTTTGTTCCGTTTTATTACGATCCATATAAATTTCTTTCTGTTTGAAAAAACGATCATTTCTCTCGCGATATCTGCCGATTCATAGTTATAGATATCCATATCTGCCATGGATATTAACGGTTACTGATTTCAAGCTGTGCAAAAATTTTAAACCTGTTTCTATCTATTAATATGTCGGTCCATCACGCGCGAACTGAGGAACCGATTCCTCCTGTGCGTTCTCTCACGAGACGTGTGCGTTTGCAAAAGCAGTGCAATTTTTTTGCACGTGAGGTATCGTGAAACACCCACAATTACGCGGAGTAAGCGCGAAACTTGGCGCGTTATTTTATACGGGAGGCTAAAACCAATCGAACGAAAATTTACTTGATCGCTCACGCCGTGAAAACTGATACACGATTACCGTAATTATGACGATCTAATCGGCGTTCTCGATCGCACCCTGAATTTCGTAACGTATAGATAGGATAGATCGCATCAGATGTGGATGGAAAGCGCACTCTCGTCAGAATATCACTATGATTCTGATTAATTGGTAGATCCCGACTGCGATGTTTCATGTACAATAGATTGATCTATAAATCTTTGGGAAACAGGCTTAAAAATTTCACACAGCTTGAGATCATAAACCGTTTACCGGTCACAGATATTATCCGCAGATTATTGGTAATATTTATCGTAATTGATTGATAGGATTCCCCGATCGTGTAATCGCTGTTTCGCGCGCGTGATGGATCGATACAGTAAAATTAATAGAAGCAAACTTGAGAATTTCGCACAGCTTGAAACCATGTAATTGCTCGTAGATAGCAGATGTAATATTTGTGACTATAAATTGATATAACATGCGAATTATCTGAAATAATTATTATTCAAAATTGTATTTGAAATGTAAATGTAAGCTAGGATAAGATTGATTATAAGTAAAATTAACGGATGTGAAGAGGATATTTTGTAACCCGATTGTAGAATGCAATAAAGATATGCAAAACACAGAATATTTTGTGAATTAATAATTCTTCTCAGATTAACTTTTTACATAAAAAATTATTTATGTATTAATAAAAGCGGAACACGAAGTATTGTGATACTTTAAAATATATGATTTACTGGAAGCACAGATAAAATCTTAGATGTTAAATATGTTGAAATACTGAATATTTTAAATTAACCCTTGACCCTACTATGTGCAGTTATAGTAACTCCATTACTTCTCTTCATTTTAAGATTAAAAGAGTCTATTTTGTTAGACACCAGAAAAAAGTATTTTTAGTTATTGCCACTATGTTTCATTAAATATTTTTAAATTTTATTTTATAATAAATTTTATTAGTAACATTCACAAAATATGTTTTGTCAATTACCTATACTTACTTAATAAGAAAGTCTGCAAAAAATTGACCGGTCATATAGTGACTGCTGACTAATTATGAGATATGTCACCCACTTGGGTGTGTTTAAGATTAATATTCCAAAAAATTTTTATGAATTGAGAAAGAAGTTTGAATTTATGTAAAGATTTATGTACACAGTTCACTTTTTCGACCCGAGACATTACCGTGTCTGTTGATAGATGTTTCTGACATACTTATATGAAAATGTTTTAGCAACTAGCAGAGATATACATTAGCGTTTAGATAGAGATATTGTTATTACAAGATGTGAATTATCTGGCAACGCGTAAGAAACTTTACAGAAAACTAGATACTACATCTACTTTGTACCGTACTCTCTAATTTTATGAACTTTCGCGGTACTGTCTAGTAAATGTAAATTCGAATCCTCCACTCATGCAGTCCAGCAGAAATCAAATTTCTTTATAAGAGTAGTTAAAAATGAAGTCATCATGATTTAGAGTCCAATGTATACAAATTTTTATCTTTAACTGTAAATATATAAATCAAAATCTCAAAAATATATATATAAATGTGTTAAATTAAATAAAATGAATAAATTAGATAAACTATAATAAAATAAAATAAATTATGGATTCATCATATTAAACTTACATAGATAAGTAGAAGATCGGACATTAAAGAGGTGGTGATGAGTATCATGTTGACGAGTGTGATCTCTTAGGAACAAAGTCAGAGACTGAATCCTTATTTGTCAGAGGAAGGTTAATTATAAACAATAATCCCACCACTTGGTCGAGAGGCCCATCACACACCAAACGAAATCAAATAAGGAACTCAAGTTTAAAATCTCTTAATTAGGTCAAAATAAATCGGATCAAGGAGCTCTGTGTCACTTTGCAAATTCAATCCATATGTTTGTTCTTTAATGTACAACATTTCAAATATCAATCGCTTATTATAATGGGATTCCTTATCCAAAATTAATACATTGTCCAAATCGAAATTACGTGAAAACTCTAAACGATGATTCGTAATAACGGAAGATTGAGTATTTCTCCTAATGTGGTTCTTGTGTTCAGAAATTCTATTCTTAAGTTATCTGCCGGTCTGTCTCACACAAGACGCTTCACAATTCAAACAATTGATTTTATAAACAGCATTAATGTGTGACATAGGATGTAGTGCATCTTATTCTACTCTAATAAATTTATTAAGTTTAGTTATGCCTTTGAAAGTGAGATATACGTTAGGAATATGTTGATATAATGCTTAAATTTTGATGCAATATCCGGAATGTATGGAATAGTGAAGTACATCTTATTTTTATCGATTATCCTTCTTTTTAGCTGATTGTCTATTTTATTGTTTATCCGATGAAAAATCGTTGGTAGGCGTTGTTTAATGGTGGAAAAGATCAAATCAAGAGGATAATTATTATTCAGTAATATGTTAATAATTAATTCAAAATTTTTTTTATGGAATTCAGGGTTTGACAAAATTAAAACTCTATCTATTAAACCAATTATCGTGCCTTTTTTCTGATTTAATGGATGACACGAATAGAAGTTAAGATAGCGGCCTGAAAACGTCGGTTTATGATACCAATCAAAGATTATAGAGTTATTTCTTTTAATTAGCGTCAAATCTAAAAAGTTTAAAATGTCTCCACCAATTTCGATAGCACTGGCGGCTCCTCCTATTTATCTGAAAACATTACTTGATACTTTTAATTCATTACATCTTCGACTTCAATTTACGATCGAAATTGGTGGAGACATTTTAAACTTTTTAGATTTGACGCTAATTAAAAGAAATAACTCTATAATCTTTGATTGGTATCATAAAGCGACGTTTTTTAAGAGTAGAATTTCTGAACACAGGAACCACATTAGGAGAAATACGACTCAATCTTCCGTTATTACGAATCATCGTTTAGAGTTTTCACATGATTTCGATTGGGACAATGTATTAATTTTGGATGAGGAATCCCATTATAATAAGCGATTGATATCTGAAATGTTGTGTACATTAAAGAACAAACATATGAATTGAATTTGCAAAGTGACACAGAGCTCCTTGATCCGATTTATTTTGACCTAATTAAAAGATTTTAAACTTGAGTTCCTTATTTGATTTTGTTTGGTGTGTGATGGGCCTCTCGACCAAGTGGTGGGATTATTGTTTATAATTAACCTTCCTCTGACAAATGAGGATTCAGTCTCTGACTTTGTTCCTAAGAAATCACACTCGTCAACATGATACTCATCACCACCTCTTTAATGTCCGATCTTCTACTTATCTATGTAAGTTTAATATGATGAATCCATAATTTATTTTATTTTAGTTTATCTAATTTATTCATTTTATTTAATTTAACACATTTATATATTTTTTTGAGATTTCGATTTATATATTTACAGTTAAAGATAAAAATTTTTATACATTGGACTCTAAATCATGATGATTTCATTTTTGACTACTCTTATAAATAAATTTGATTTCTGCTGGACTGCATGAGTGGAGGATTCGGATTTATATTTAATGACAGTTTTAATTTTAATTTAATAGTTTATTATATGCACTGAAGAGGACCCAAATCAGGGTTAAAACGTTTGCGACATTATATTGTATAATTTAATTATTGTAAATAATAAACAATAATTACGCGCTATTAACTGCGTTGGCTCCTATAAGCTTACTTCTTTTATATTAATTTTTTCATAAAATATATACCAGATAGAGGCAATGCAGCACTTATTATATTCCTAATTACATCGACGAGGTGCATGGATAACCACGTGCATTAGCCTTGATTATCCCGCAATCAAAAAGAGAAAAAGGAACTTATTTTGTATTTGCATTTGATTATATATTCGTCTGCGTGTTCGTGATGGAATACATTCTGGCTGAAGGCGTTGCAACGTTTCCGGAAATGTTTACGATTCAAGTGCAATAAGCGCAAATACTAACCCTAAGTAATTGCACCCGAGAGAGCACTTCTAGCACGTAGAGGAAGAAAACTAAAAAGTCGGCGCGGCCTTGTGGTACAGGGGTGTAGCTATCGCATTAATAAGAATATGCAGACATAAATGCATGTAAGAACAGGCAACCCACAAACCTATTTCTTTTTTCTTTTCGCTATAGAAGAAAATCAGGAGTACACCGTAATTTTATATAAACCCAAAACAATATTATCAATATGTAATCTTCTATATAAAATATATCTTCAGTATATAAAGATATTTTTAGCGTAAAACTTTGATAGCAATTGTTGCTTCTTTGCATTATTGAAGGCATCTTAGAGTTAGAAAAATTAGAACTTTGAATTTTTCTCCTACGTAGATATTTATTTTAGGTCTTATAGTTCGAATTCTTTCGAAATTTATCTGAAATTTATGTTGTAAAATCGTAATAATAAAATATTAATTATAAATGTATGTAAGATTGATGTTTTTGTTGTAAAAACAAAATGCAGAATCCACGGATAATTTTTGCAAAAGATTTGAAAGTTCTTTCTACGCCACTGGACGCAACGGTGCAGCAAAGCTGCATCGAGCCGCGGGCCGGTTTGAAAGCCAACATTAAATTTACGTTCTACGTGCAGGAATGATGCTCTCATCATTTTTCGACGCCAACGATCCGTTAAAATAGTTGCGAAACGGCGCGAAGAAGAATGATTGAAGACTGATATCTCATGGCAAGCAAAATATCAACAAGGAATCCAAAAATCGAAAAAATATTGACATTTTATAGAAATTTAGAGTACTTTAATTAACATGAATACACAGATAATGCAGTACAAATTAGAAAGGCTAAGGAATTAGTTTAAGGCACATGTAATATATGAACATATCAATCTTACAAAAATAAAGTTTATGGGTTTGTAACTTGTTTTCGTTCAATCTTACATTAATCTTACATTAATGCAATGTATTAATCTCCCATTAATACATTACATAATGGGACAAAAATGCATGGCGATTCTCACGTGATCAACATTGTGCGAAAGGCGGAGGTTAATTCAAGTTGGTTCCCTGATCTCGGCGACCAGCCAATAACGGTTAATTATCGTCTTAAAAAAATCAGAAAGAGACGTCGAAGTAACCGCCGGCCGCGTAATTACAGTTATCTCGATGCAGCACGATCTTCAAGCTTACAACAATGAAATGCTCGTAATTCATTGTTGTCCATGTTTCATTATCCGCGCGAGTAACGACGGAATGAAGAATGAAGTAAATCATGCGCGCGATATTTACGAGCGTATAAAACTTTGAACGATTCGGAAGTCCGAATTTACAATTCTTCTATTAACACTGTATATCCATCGGAATGAATTCATTAGCATATTTTTCCGTTTTTAGACTCTCATTATTCGTTAGATAAATTTTATCTATAAATTAATATAAATAATATATTTTATCAGTAATTTTAATAAATATAAATAATACATTTTATCTGTAAATAATTTCACCTTCTTATTGAAAATTCCATACAAGATTTCTTAATAAAATTGAGTTTAAAGGAAGATTAAAACATTATTCAAAACATTAATCAAGTAGTTCTTGAATTATGGGAAATATAGGAGTTTTAACGAATTTAAGTTTAGAAAGCGAATGAGATGATAAAGAATTATTGTTTAATTAATCATAAACTGTTGTTCTTTTAGATTCAAAATGAATGAGGCAAAGAAACAGAGTTTATTCTTATATATCTTATGGTGTTGAAGTTATCAAAGAAAACTCAATACATCTCTCGTTAAGTTTCCCTACTGCATATCACTGCCGTTATATCAGATAAGCAAGGAAATATATGTGCACATGTATTTCTCCAAAATGAGGGCACTCTACAAAATGAGAGCACTAATAAAATTTGGCCCACATATGCAACCAGCGTGCATTAACCTCTCCATAACTCTGTACATGCTCTTGATACATGTTATTATCTGCGCGCTGCTAAGTCATAAAGTAATCCTCATCAATACGGAAACCCAGACCTACCGCCAGTCATCTTTTAATATGGTTTCTTTGGCGCCACGCTAAAAACATTTTATATCGAAATAAAAAATTCGACTGTTTTTTATATACCAATATATTACTTAATAGATATTAGCTAACCAATATTTTGTCCTAATGTTTTCTTACAGGGTAATTCGTGGTACAACCGGCAAGAGGCTGATTCTTCATGAAAAAATAAATCGAAAATGTAGAAAAACATTTTTTTGATACGAAGTTTCGTTTCCGAGATAATTAAATTTGAAAATTAACATATTTTAACATAAAATATAAAATATCTTGTATAAACTATTCGTTTTTTTATAACCGTACCTTAATACTTTTATGGACAAAAATAACAAAATAAATCAATTGATGTAAAAGAGACACTTAATTGCCTTTAAAAAAAGTATGTAATTGCATATTGCAAATTGTATAATTTTTTTAAAAAATAACTGTGTTGTTGTTACCCTAATTGATTCATTTCGTTATTTTGTGCATAAAAGTATTAAGGTACGGTTATCAAAAAATGAATAGTTTACAAGATATTTTATATTTTATGTCAAAATATGTCTATTTTTAAATTCAATTTTATCAAAAACGAAGCTTTATATGAAAAAATTTTATTCTGCAATTTCAACTTATTTTTTATGAAGAATCAGCCTTTTTCCGGTTGTACCACGAATTACGGACCACCCTGTATATATGTGCTGTTTTATACATGCCTATTACAATTTTAAAATTGTTATCTTCCCCCATTATGCTAATAATAAGCAAATGTTGCTTTCGTTTACAGGAAGTGTTGCTAGCGCACAGCAAAGTCACCGCTCACTGCGAGCCGATCACAGTGATCTTGGCCGAGGTTGAAGCGCCGGAACTCGCGGCTCTTCTCGGCTTCGTCTACACCGGAAGCGCCACGGTTCCACGGATGCGACTGGATGCGTTCCTTCGAGCTGCCGAGGCTCTGCGTATCCGGCTTCCGCCGGTGCCGATGATGACGACCTGCGGCGAGCAGTCAGCGGACTGCAAGCTGGAGGACGTCAAGGACGTCAAGGTTAGCCCTAAGTACCTGCAGTGCGATCAGTATCCTTGGTACCGATCGAGAAGACTGTCCTACGAAAACCCATTCGATAGGAAGGAGTCTTACAGGATATTCCCCACGGACGACGTCAATAGAAATGTGTTCAGGGACATCGGAGCGTTTCACGAAGTCAACAATCCTGGCCCGTCGTTTGGTCCTGGTTGTCCGAGCGCGTGGCCAATCGGCGGTTTTCTACATCAGGATAGAGCAACGGGTGATCCTTCCGCGGACAAGAATCATGGCTCGATGATGCTTGCTGACAAGAACCCGGTGATAGCTCCTAGTAACGAATCGTCCTTCAGTATATACCAACGAGGCGCGTGTCTCCCCGGAGGACCGTCAACGGAGGGATACGCTGGTCCGGATACTTTGGAGAAGGTCAGGACGGGATACGAGAGGCTGCACATGAGTTGCTCGACGGAGAAACCGATGATGAATGAGGACGTGCTCGCGGGAGGATCAGGAGGTGGAGAGTCTTGCGGAACGAGCGGGACGCGGGACGAGTGTCCCTACCAGGGTACGGTGCCGTTGTCGTCCTTGCAGTGCGCCACCACCACCGCCGGTCAGACGAGGTCGTTCGAGATGCTCGATTACGCCTCGCAGACTTCGGCGGGCGAGGATCTCAGCTGCGGCGAAAGTTGTTGTAGGTGGAGAACCGCTCGCAGGCACGTGGCGAATCGCGTCACCGCGTCGCCGTGGCGCCAGATTGTCAGGCCCCATCATTCACCGAGGAACCCACGGCCCATCCCCGCGCCCCAACGTCACGCTGATGACGTGAGTACTCAGCAGGCAAATATTAGCCCACGTGTTCGCCTCGAAATCGTCGATCGATACGACTCAGGACAATTTTAATTTCAAATTTTATTTATCTGAAGACCTGAATGATATATATTTACCAGAGGATGGAAGACGCGAGAAGAGAGTGTCAGATCGCATATTCGCTTACTCAGCTACAGATCGATCTTGGAAATATGAGCAATTTAGGAAGTAAATTGTTGGAAATGGTAAATTCAAATTTCGCGCTGTTTTATTTTCTTCGGGAGTTGTTCCCTTTTGTCTATGCTGTCTCTAACTCTCTCTGCTTTTTTGTACTTTGATCTTCCGTTTTGGTTTAAATGAGAGTTTCGCCAAATAAATATTCTATTATAAATTATATAACAAAGCATACTTTGTTGCCTTCTTCCATCCATATATCACCACTGCGTCGGTTGAGTAACTTGCTAATTTATCATAAATATTGCACCATGAGTGTAAAATAGAGATAAACTTTTCAAAGACTTTTTCCAAATTTTCCTCACACAATTTTTATACCACTCTGTATTTATATCATTAAACTTTTATTCTAAATAATTTGATAAAGAATGATAAAAAATTATATGCAATATAGAGATTCAGAGCTTGATTTGTAAAATGCATCAAAGAGTCAACAGTTCTTTTAAAATGGATCCGTTATTTCTGAAAGGTGTTATGATGCTACGACATCAAGATATGGGAGACGATTTTATTCCAATCGACACTTACAGTCACGAAACTTACAACGACAATTTTGAAAACAGGGAAGAACGTATGGCTGTGCATACTCGATTACGATGGCAGATACGATTTCGTCGTAGCCGTCGAAATCCCGTTGCCAGGGGATCCGTATTCCCACGTATACACGAAAAGAATCGCCATTCTGAGAACTATGCCAAGGTGAATAACACCGAACGGCACGATCGAACAAACGCGTTTTCGTTCGATCGGTGATAAAAACTGGTACGTGTCAAGCGATGAAAAAAAGCGGACTCGACCACTGTTTCGTGAATAATTTAAAGAGACCAAATTAAGCATTCGCGAAGAATGGATATATTTTATACATGATGAATTATATTATCATAAATAATAACGATGAATAAGCGCGTCAGTATCATGGTAAAATTTACATTTCTTCACGCAATTTAATAAATACGATACGCTTCTCAAGTGAGACCTATAAAATATGGTACTTAATATGTATTTAAAAAAATTGATATAATTTATATTCCTTTCCCTAAGTGCACGTAAAATGTAAGTAAAGAGTTTTATATACGTCATATAAGTATCTCAGCATGTTTTTCAATTAATTCGCATTCCATTTTTAAACTGGAAATTTAACGAGAATCATTAATCGCGATTGATTGGCTTATGCCGAACCAGCCAATTTCCGCAAAATGGTGAGGCGAAGATAAACCGTTACACTTAATTACCGCGGCAGAAGTGAAGCACTTTAAACCAACACGGAGACGCGAATGCGCTCGATATGTCATCGTCATACCGCGTGAGATTAACGAGAGAAAATGGTTTCAATATCCCGACCTGTCTCTATAAATTGCGGTAACAGCGGAATTAATTAAATAGAAACCGCGAGAGAGACGGTCCTCGCGTCACGAATCCAACGGCAGTGATCGTTTTTGCTATTCCAATTCATTAACATAGAAGTGCAGAACGGTTGTTTGGCCCTTGTCCCATTTTCATATTCGTTTACTCCATTTCTAGCTTAGAAAATATAATGATTCACATCTATCATCATGTTTAATACGTCGGCACCTCAAACGGAAATGATCTAATTAGCTTATTTGTTATCGTGTGCATAAGCTCAATGTTTTATTATGCAACTTTTATATTAATAGAATGTACTCAGAAATAAAAAGATTAAGGATCTAAAAAAATTTATCGATTTTAGAACATATATAAATATGTTCGGTAAAACTGCATATTAAGGGCGACCTAATCGATTTCAATGACCTTAAGATATGTTGTCAAGGTCATCACCCTGAGTGACTTTCAGAAGGTTTTAGCCGTCGTTCGTTTTTTATTAAAAAGTTATTAACAAAAAAAGTTTGAAAAATCTAGCAGTTATTTTAAGTATTGAAAAGGTGGATCTAGGTTTGCGTTTGTTAAGTTATTAATAAAAAATGTCTACTAAATTGAGAAAATTAGCAAAGACCAGGTTCGAATCCGGGTTGAGGTGTTATATTTCTTTATTAAAAAGTTATTAACA
>NJRQ01000211.1:87901-108002 GCA_003063805.1 Aphaenogaster ashmeadi | reverse complement strand
AATTATTTGTACATTTGCATATTTAAGTACATGATTGAGTGTACCGGGGGGGGGGGCTGCCAACATATGTCAAGGTCATTGAAATCGGTGAGGTCGCCCTTAATATTCAGTTTTACCATATGTTCTAAAAGATATAACTATAATTAATTGTGGCAAAATGACAGTTTCTTTACATTTGTCGAGAATTTTTAATATTAACAATCGTAAAGGTTTAGGAATTAAATGTCATATTTTATGTCGACTTAAATTAGTAAATATCTAGCTTCAAAAACGAGCGCAATTTATTTCGTTTTAGTTACGATTTTATCGGCGTCATGCAACCATAAGATATGGTGTTATTTTCCATTATAGATCTGCTATTTGAGTCAGTTAAAGAGGTTCAGGTGCTACAAAATAATGCAGCCAGCCTCATGAAATTTTAATATATTGTTCTGCAATGCAAAATATAATTATGTGAATTTTTTTGGAATTTTTCATGGTCACGAAAAATTTTACTTTTTAGCATAGGTTCTTATGGGAAATGACATAGTGCACAACTTCAGAATGAAATAATGCAAGAAAAAATGCAAATGATAAGAAAAGAAAAATATGCACTTTATATAACTTAATATATTTACAAATAAATGAGTGAAAGGAAGGGGTAGGTTATCGCACATTTCGTAGAGAAATTAATTATTAAACATAAAATTGATTTTTTGATTTTTTTTCAATTGATTTTTTTGAATCTATTATTTCAGCTATATCCAAAAAAGCTACAGACAATTTTTCGCGGCGAGCAATGCCAACCCAATACTTCGAACGCTAGTGCGCTGTTGCTAAGTTTTCCTTGAAATCCCCGCGTCCCACTACTCCCCCCGATGAAGCACCCAAACCTCCTTAAATCGGCGTGGTTGGCTCGCGAATCAATCACAGTGATATATAAGTCAAATTAACTTGCTTATTGAAAATTGTCTACTTTCAGCCACTACCAGAGGTTTATGTGTCAGATAAAACGAGCAATCTCATGAATAATCGAAGATGTGCGAAACGCAGAAAATATGAGGACTAGTTACGATTTGCATAATGTTAATGTCAGCGTGAGAAATTCTTTCCTTTCTCGTATTTTGCCTCTGCTTGCTTCAAGTCACGGAAACCGGGACAGAATTGAATCTCCCGAAATTAATTGAAGAAAGACTGTTTTTAGCATCAACCATCAGGTTTCGAAACATGATAAAAAGCCATGAAGTCTTTTATCATGTTTCGCCTCACGCTTACTAGGAGAGGCTATGACCAACTGAGATTATCTGTTACATGCGACATATCATGGGTTGAGAGTTAATTGAAGGCTGTAAACGCTGAACATATGCGAATGCAAACACCGGAAGATTCGTGTTCGCCATTTGTTGGTTGTTCGTTCGCTCCCTGTACACGTACATTACGCATCTTTACAAGTGACAGGGCACCGCTTCCAGCTGCGTCGACGCCCTTCACTCGGATTCGATGCCGTTCCGCTTAATGCGGCTATCAGTTAACTCGCTCCGGCTGTTTATCAGGTTCGCCGCGCCGTGATTGCGCATCGCCAGCTGGCAACGCCAGCTGCACGCGCGTCCATCGCATTATTATTACGCGCCCGATCTGGGGAACGTTTTCTCTTTCGACGACGGGAGATGCGTGCCAGATTTTGTGGACCGTCGTACTGTCGCGGCGACTGTTTGCTTACGCAAGCAGCGGCTCCTGCAGTTTGCGTCGAAATTGGCGGAGATTTCAACCGAATAAGAAACGCAGCGCAACACGATTGCACTCGCGATTTTTGTCACCGTGATTTTCCTTCGCACGATAAAATTGACTCTGTCTACCGAGAGAGGTCCAAAATGAATTTTGGGCAAATCATAAATTTCCATTTTTCAAATTTATATATACACTAATTTTTTTATTGAAAAAAACATTTTATCTGGGAATATGGCAATGATGTCTTAATATTTGATTTAAGATTACTTGGATTATTTGTATTTGGAAGATTAATTCTCGGAAAAAGAGTATATAATTTTGCAAAGCATATGGACCGTCTCAATTTTTTCTGAATATTATAAAAATGATCATAAATTTTATAACGTGTTGCAAAAATGTTTTTAAGATTTTTATCACAAGAGCTGTTATTATATTTTTTAAAAGAAGTTTGTTTTTCTCAATGATATCGAATATAATAAATTTCTTCATGTATATTCATATATATATTAATCATATTTGATCATAAATGTTAATTTGATGATAAATGTTCTAGACATTATTGATTGATATACTTAATCAAGTTGTTATCTGTAGATAATAATATTTTTAATGTTGTAATTATATAAATACTATTCTCTCTCTCTCTTTATTATTTGATAAGTTAATCCTTGAACTATATGGCATTAATCCTTTTAGAGTCAAATATCTCTCACGAAGTGTGACAAAAAATATCGACACCATTCAGAAAGAAAATTAAAAGGAGTAGCTAGCAAGATGACGATCGGCAATAATCGATATGGAAGTGTGAAAGTTATAATCCAAAACTACGAATTCCGCTCGTATCCTTTGATCCTGCTCGCCGTTACTTAAAATTCAGAGAATGCACAAAAATATTACGATAATTAATACGATACTTTCGATATGTATCTTATCTCGTAAA
This sequence comes from Aphaenogaster ashmeadi, assembly GCA_003063805.1. Classification (NCBI taxonomy): domain Eukaryota; kingdom Metazoa; phylum Arthropoda; class Insecta; order Hymenoptera; family Formicidae; genus Aphaenogaster; species Aphaenogaster ashmeadi. Next base: position 105,355 of record NJRQ01000211.1, on the reverse strand, counting down.
TTTAATCTCGACGATTTATATTCGGCTTCTGTTGAACGCAAATATGATTATTAAGACGCGAATAATATCTTAACAATTCGGCTTCCTTATCGTGTTGGGAGTGATTGGGCCATTACTATTCAAACGGTCAATAGTATTAAATTGTTACAATCTAACTACTTTCTAATTGCTGCTTTCTTCTGTTTCTTCCAGCTGCTCATTATGCGAACCCATCTCTAGGCGCGACTATTGCTGCATTATAGACGTTTTATTTAGCATTAGAGATGGGAAATTGTCGACGTACGATTGTTGGATTATGCCGTGTTGGCTGGACAAGGCGTTTAGAAATTGTTCTCAATGGTTGAATAAATTTGCAGCGAATGACAATTCTTTCTGTAGAATCAAAATTAGAGGTTTAAAGTTACTTTTCTAAAAGAAGAAGAAGAAGAAGAAAGCGCGTAAATCTTTTTAATACTCTATTCAGTTACAACTTCCGTGTAATTAAGCTAAACAATAAACTAAAAGATAAATTAAAATAATTAATAATAAACTAGTGTTACAAATGTTTGTTTTAGACAGATCTCTTTCTTTTGCAAAATGCTAAAATTCTGTAAACTTGTAAAGAAGAAATTGCTATTGTTGCAAATTACATAGAATTACGGATGCAATATTCTGCACGCAACTCGCGATACCTTGACATTTCGTTCGGCGTCGTTCTAAGTTAACGAGCATACGGAGTTGACTGCTTAAAACCGAGCGTGACTAAAAGTATTGTAAAACAGTAAACAGCGCTGAAATCTAGACATCACTTTCTAGCTCATTGAAACGCGTCGGCCGATGCACCGTGACGATTTCAATTCTTCACGCGAATAGGCCACGCTATTTCTCAAGATTAATGATTGCGAATAAGTTTGACTTGACCAGTTGTGTTCTTCTGTCAATGTTTGATTTTACGTAGATACGTTGAACGTGCAAGGAATGCTATTGCGCTCTAGGAAAATTACGCTGATATATAATGTTTTTATTTATAATAGTTGAATGCGCGTTAAATGTTTCATCATAAAAATGGATTTGAAAAATGTTGAATTTAGAAACAAATTCTTCCGTTTGACAAAATGGATCTAAATTTTCGAAAGATTGTTTTTAAATAACAAATAAGAGATATTTAAAAGTAATAAATATGAAAATATGATATAAATATTAATTAAATATATAAATAAGATAATAGGAAAATAGAAGAGATAGAGAGAGATATAAAATTCTGTTTTGTGATCAATTGAAACAAATTGATTTACTTTGGCAATGAAGGCAACAGACACTTTAATTTCTCTTTAATACCCCCTACCTTAAAATTAATTATTTCCAAGAGGAAAGATCAATGGTATATAAAAAAGCAATTTGACGATTGTTGCAGGAAATCCATAAGAAGCCTGTGGCTCCGGAACCAACTCGATCCACAGTAATATCGATGAGTCCGAAGAATATCGTTCATGCCCCGAGAAGCGCACCACGAAGCGACGGGCCTTGCCCTGCGGCTTTCGAAGTTCCTATCAGTTGCGAGACGAGTTTTAACAATGACTCGAGATTATCGCGCGAGATAATCGGTGGTCCGGAAACTAAAATCCAAGAGATCTATCGATCGCCGGTCCCATTCGCGCCCTCCGATCAAATCGCACCGCCCGCGAACACGGCGAAAAGCACCGAGCAACCCCTCTTTCAGAACGTCGGCAACGCGTCCACGCAATCGCTGTCCTCGAGCAACGACAGCGTTATCGCGAATGCCGGCAAAGGTGGCGGATATTCTACGCAGGTGATTTCGCAGACGCCGACGAAACCCGAACTGTCGCATCCGATCAGCAGACTCTGCGACACGATCGAGACCGACGAGAGGAAGGAGACGCCGAAGACGGAAACGGCGAACGCGGAGAAGACTGAAGAAGAGAGGATCGCAAGGATTTTTGTTAATAGCGATAATAACAATAACAACGAGACGATCGTGAGCACGGAAGTGGCGCAGCGCGGACGATCGGCGGACGATCACAGATGCGATCAGTGCGGGAAGACTTTCGTCACGAGGGCGTCACTCAAGGTATGCCTCTTAACCATTACATCAGATATTAATGCTCTAAAGGCTACGCATTTCGATTCCCAGGCAGATAGACATTATAGATCTCATCTAGAGATCAGCCGGAGATTTAGCTTGATAGGTTTCACGGAGCCTAGCTATTTAACATAGATCCTTGATCACCTTGGGTTGCACAAGTCCTAAATTATCAAACCCGACTGTTTCTCACTGATGTTCCTCACGCATGATGTTCCATAAGTCACTACGCAAATTACAACCTCCTCGTCTGTTTTTTCTCTTTTTGTTAATGTTAGATACTGCAAGTCTCTAATTTCGCGGAATTTCGCAGAGCTTAAGTGTCAGTTACGTTAGAATTAATGTCAGTTAAATTACCGCCGTCCTTCCTTATGACATTAAATGCCTGGCGCAAGCAGGCACACTGCATACTTGATCGTGTACACACTCTCAATGCCTGTATCGATTATGAAGAATGAATTACTGGTGTCTCTAAGTCGTTCCATATACCTACTTTTCCCCCCTTCGTTTTTTGGCTCCGTACTCTTAAATAGCAATTCTGTCCTGTTACATCGTCGCGTTTGTGCCAATTACGAAGGAGAAACGATAAATCGAGACTCAAAGACACGGCCTACGTTCAATTTTCTCCTTTTTGCCCTTCGTCTTCGGCCCCGTAGCCTTGTAAATAGCCTAGCTATACATCGTCGTGTCTGTGTGATCGTCACAGGTGCACAGCCGAACGCACTCTGGTGAAAAGCCGTTCCGCTGCGCCGACTGCGGCAAGCAGTTTTCGCAGCTGCGCAATTACAAGTACCATCGCAGCGTGCACGAGGGCACGCGGGAGTTCGCCGCCACTTGTCCGGAATGCGGCAAGTACTTCAACGACCGCGGCTACCTGAGCTCGCACATGAAGATTCATCGAAACCGCAAGGAGTACGGCTGCGCGGAATGCGGGAAGAGCTTCAATCAGCGAGTGGCCTACAACATGCACGTGCGCATACACACAGGCGTGAAGCCGCACCAGTGCGATCAGTGCGGAAAGGCGTTCTCGCGGAAGATGCTGCTTAAGCAGCACCTGAGGACCCATTCCGGCGAGCGGCCGTACCAGTGCCAAGTCTGCCAGAAAGCGTTCGCCGACCGCTCCAACATGACCCTACACACTAGACTTCACTCCGGCCTGAAACCCTACCAATGCACCCTGTGCTCGAAAGCTTTCACCAAGAAGCATCACCTGAAGACCCACCTCAACTACCACACCGGCACCAAGCCGTACTCCTGCACTAATTGCGGCGGCAGGTTCTCGCAGAGCAGCAATATGAGGACTCACTTCAAAAAGTGCATCGTCAATAATACCGCCGGGATGACGGCGAAGTCCGGCGATGAAGCTGGCACCGATCGCACTGACGCTGAGAGCAACATTGCGCCGCAGGTGGTCCTGACGCCGCCCAACTCCGATCAGGAGTCCAGTATCCTGACACCGATCTCGAAGAACGCTGTCGCGATAGAGAGCAACACATAGCGGTTCCTTCTACTCGAAAGGCAGAATCTCGAGAATGGACGAAGAATAACGTGAAAATACTATTGTGGCCAATCAATCACCATCTTTATGGTGATGGTAGATGGTTGACGGTAGATAGTGTATATGATAGATGCACTTGTCGGTAATAAATCGACCGGAAACAGATAGCGGATTTTACGTTTGCAAGTTTCGAGGACGTCTGTAAACAGTTTTTAGAACGAATCGAATTATTTACATCTGTATTAACATAACGTTGCAAAATTATCAGTAAAATTTGTTTCAAATTAGTATTAAAAAATGCGCAGCTTATCTTCGAGCAACCTAATGTTAGTTAGTTGAAGCAAGATTGCGTATCTCGATGTGATACGATAGTCATTGCATTGTGCCTTCCAGTTCCTGTATTTATTGAACTAATCTCGTTGTACACACAATTCCATATTTCTAATCTAATCTAATATTTAATAATTTAGAATTTAACAACCAAGGAAATGATGTTAAACTTTTCATAGAAGACTTACTTTTCGATTCGGCAAAACTGATTCGTTTTATTCGTTTTTATCTAAACATTTAATAATTTAGAATTTAACAACCAAGAAAATGATGTTGAACTTTCCATAGAAGACTTACTTCTCGATTTGGCAAAACTGATTCGTTTTATTTGTTTTTATCTTACAGACTAGTGATTCCCTTCTCAAAGATATTGATTATTTTTTACACAGATCTACAATTTGCAAAATATCCAGTTTAAATAAATATTTATAAAATCTTTAATTGGTTTAAGACTTTACAAATCTTAAAATCCGTAAATTCTTGATTCTTGTTTAATTTACGATATTACAAATTTCTTTTCTATTCGATTTTCAGTCCAAAATTAAACAGTTTAATTATTATAAAGTAGCAAGAGAAGAAAAACGACATTATTTATTATTAATATACCTGTTGACGCGTGAAAGATATTTCAGTTTTAAAAACTGAAATTCAAAACCGTTTTATCTTTTTGACATACGTTCAATAATTATGGCGATCTTATATACTCTTATACCAAAAGTGATTCAAGGAATACGTCGTTTCTTTATTGCGTACCAAACGGTTAATAGCTCCTTCACCGAAACTGCAACATGTGATTGCAACACGGCAAGTCCAATTGTCGATTGCAACACGGCAATTGCAAATACAATCGAAAAGTCTGCAGCCGTTTGTAGGAAGTATCTCCTCGTATTTGAAAGTGACTTGTCGGACTCCGGAGAGCAACCGAGCTTCCATATCAGCGCAAATAGTTTTGTAACAATCTTTTCCAGGAAATATCCCTATGGCAGCGCTTAAGGTTCTGTTTCTGGAGCAACTTTGTCAGCGGCCAAGACGTTTTCGCAAAAGGTAAAATCTATCACGGTGTGTTCTTGCATTAAACATCGCACGAGTGATTCGAGATTTTATTGGAAAGAGACTCTCGAATTTCATCCTAGAAAATATTATTTTTTAAACGGTGTGCGATTCAAATAAACCGAGAATCCTACACGGAAAGAATGGTTTTGTTGAAATATCTAAAAATTTGGCCAGATACAAATCTGAAAATAATTTTGTTCGATCATCAAAATAATTATGTAGGACGCCCAAAATAGTTGCTGGAATATCAAAACTTTTTGTAGCATTATCATAATGTTTGAACGTCCCACGTAGTTACTTTTGATGGTCTAACAAAATTATTTTCAGATCTGTATCTGGCCAAATTTTTAGACATTTCAGCAAAACCGTTCTTTCCGTGTAGGAATCTAAGCTTTGATAAGTGATCTGAGATCTAATTAGTAAAAAGTGTCAAAAAACTAAATTCTCCTTTTTCGAATCACTCAGGACAACAGAAGAATATGAAAAGCATGTAAAGAACATAATTTACCGAATACATCATGCAAGACAATAAATCGCGAATTAAGATAACATTAAGAAAATAGGTAGAATAAAATTATTTGTTGGAAACAATGCATTTTTCTATGTACTTTAAGATACTCTTTATATGTATAAAACCAAGGTGTTTATAATGCCGATATGTATATATTCGATATAGTAATATATTTATAATAATACTTACAAAATTATTGCATGTTAATAGGAAAATACGTTTAATATGTAGATATGTTGACTGTGTATGCGAAGCGCATTAAATATATGAAATACAAAATAAGCATTCATATAATGTACAGCATTCATATATTGGACAGATCGAATCATCCGTTCAATAAATAATAAAAAAAAATAAAGATAACATAAAAGACGAAACGGTTCGATATTTTCTAACTCGAAAAATCTACGTGTTTTATTTATCTTCATTGCGAAACATGATTTTCCTCATCGAAAGTATGCCGCGTCGCTTCGGTAATACCTTACATTTAGGTACACCTGCGGTATACTTTGTGTTTAGGGTAAGGGGCAATCGCGCGACGCACGTACGAAATATAACGGTGCATCGCGGGCAGAACATGCGGCGGACAATGACGATAAATCGCCGCCGCGATGCGCTGTTCCTCTCGCCGGTGCCGGCGGAATTATCGTAAATCCTGCCGCGCGACACAAATCGCTCGTTAATATTCAAGCGCGAGTGAATGACTCTCTCGCGGCAATACGTCATATTTTTTCAGATGCGCTGCGGTGGGACGCACCGGCGACTTTTGCCATTAATACGTGTAATGCTTATTAAGTCGTGTACACTCGCGCGCACGCGTGTGAAATATTACCTCTTATATTAACGTTATCAAAGTATCAATTTGCGATTTCACAGAAACGCGCTTCTGCGTGCCTTCTGAGAACTCGCGTATAGCACGGAGTATTCATAACTTTTTCGCGAAAGAACGTGTTTCCAATTTGCGCATCCAACAATTTTAGAGATAATTTAAAACTTAAACGATCCGCATTTTTCAGAACCGATCAAAATTACATCCACGATTATTGCGATTATTGCGATTCGGATAATACTTCCTCTGTTACGCTGCGAAACGCGTAGAGACGGACAGGCAGATCTGGCTGCTTGCCTGTTGGACTGGACCTTAGGTATGCGCACAATAATGGCAAATCGCCGGCACGTGATGGTTTGTAGCTCTCGGAGCATATCAGATTACGGAAATAATCCTGGAGAAGCGTGGTTGCTGCGAGCGGATGATGCGCGAGATGCGAAATAACAGATCCGCAGGATCGCGCGCGTACAGCACGTGCAAGGTCAAGCGCACGCCTGTAATGAATCATGGACACCGTAATCGAACGGAGGATTAATGGAAATGAGAATAAGCAGCACGAGGTAAATGTTTTCGATTTGTTACAAATAAAATTAATGAAAAAAAATGAAATATGAAAATATGAAAAAAGTAACATAAGAATTACGATGAATGTTAAACAGTGAAGTGATTTTGGATGAATAAATCTCACCTTAATAATATTTTAATTATTCAATTAATAAAATATGTATCAAAAATTAATAATTAATTCTATTTGTATTAAAAATTAAGAAGCAATAAAAAAGAGCGACAAAAAAATTTTTAGTATAAAAAGCATTCAATTTTTGTCAATTTATAGCTTCGGGAAAATATGTCTCTCGCGTAAAATATAAATTTAAAAAAATATTATTTCATAAATTCATAATCGCCAAATGTAATTCAGACTTTTTTGTTCAAAAAATCTCTGCGTTCGTGTGAAAGTTCCTTAATTAGTTCTTTGATTAGTCTCTTATTGAAACGTCGAAGTTTGTTGTTTTCCATTACAATTTGTAGCGAAAGACAGCGAATATCTCTTGCAGTCTTCGCAAAAATTGATCAATAGCCACTCAGCGATTACGAACGCCCTCCGTCCATTCAACAATGCGCTTCCCATTCTTTATTCTCGCCGCCTCTCTTTCAATCACTACAGGCCATTATATCAGCCGCGATTCTCTCCGCATTCACCTAATCTGATCGGGAGAAATGGCATCTTCAGAGAACATATGTAGTCGTAAGGAAGATCTTGAACCTGCTCGCTTAGCAAAGACACGACAAAGCTATCAAGGCATTATGCTCAGTTCCAAGTGGGTTCTTAACGCCGAGTCATCCTCGGCGCATCGTTAATTAGGCTCATGGCTCATTAGACATTTTATCGTGTACGAGCCTCAACTTGACGGACTGCTGACCTCGGGTCGAAAGTTGCCTTAACAGTTACATAAAATCATTTGAGAAACGCGTTTACCGGCAATCCTCGACATAGACAAATCTATGATTTAACGTAATTTCTCGCTCATTTTATGCTACTTTATGCTCGTTTTATATCGACACATCAAAACTGAAGCAGAAAAAACTAATTAAAACTATAATTAAAAACTAATTACAAACTGATTAAAAATTTTACAATCTTGTGATCTTTTTTTGTTAAAAACGTACTAAAAATGAAAATTAACTTTCATAAACAGATTAAATAATATCTGAAATATTACTAGAAATATTGAGATGTCAATTTATGTAAATATCCTTCATTTATTGTTAAATATGTGCAATAATTTTACTTTTAATATTCGCAAATTTTTAATCTGCACTTAACACACATAAGTTAATTTAAAATAAACGTGGAAGCGAACTAACAATAAGCTTTTATATTAATAAACGTAATTTCCTACGATAAAACGTATCTTTCACTTTATAAAGAGATGAAAAAAACATCCAGTTTTCGCAATAACGGTCATAATTAATTCCCTCAATTTCTCTCTCTTTCTCTCTCTCTCTCTCATTATTCTATTGAACATCACATATTGCATTAAAGATACCATGTAGAAAATGTGACGTTAAAATGCACTCAATATTTGAGGAGTATACATTAAGCAAATACTTAATTAATTTGAAATATCGCAATAATATATTCAAGATAAAAGAGTTCCTTTTACGAAACTTCAAGAAAGAAATCTGATCGGTGATCCGCATATACGCGAATCTGCGCGAGCTTTCTCTTGCCCGGCTTGATCTAATGGAAAACATGAGGATTGTTATTCCTTTCCGGAAATAACTGGCCCCATTCCAATTATATGCACTTGCGCGAAAGTATCAATAATGTCCAAGAATGCACTTCCGCGATTAAGTAATAAAAGAATACTCAAGTGAAGTCGTGAGAAAAAAAATAGATTATATAAGAAAGTGATTCAGATTTCTGCAACCCTTTAGTGCTACCGTAATTTGAAGTAAGAGTGGAGTTAACTTAAACGATTATTTTGTTTTTAGAGGGATATACATATAATTAAATATATTAATATTAAATTAATTATTTTATATTTATATTCTTCTTAGTCCAACATCGTAAACGATGTGTAGTGATCACCATGGTGCTCCATGGTGGTTGTCTTGGTAAAGGTACTCTCAGTGGTTTACCATTGCCTTCCGAGAGGTGGTGATCAAATTAAAAATTTGATATGTTCTGGGTGGATTTGAATCTGGATCTTTGGCACAGAAAGCAGACGCGCAACTCTTACGCCACAATCCCCACTTTATATTTATACATATTAACTTTTTAGCTCGCGCTTCGCGCGGAAATATTCATTACTGACTCGCCATTATTGACTCTCTTTCTTTTTTTTTTGTTCGTCTACTTTTTTTTACTGCGCTCTGCGCAGTATGCATTTTCGCAGTAATCACTGCGTTTACCGCTGAATGCATTTCGACAGTATTCACTTCCCTTTGCGCAGTTTTCATTTTGACAGTAATTACTGCGCACCTCGCAAAATGCTTTTTAACAGTACTCTCTGCACAGTACCACTGCGCAGTATGCATTTTCACAGTAAATACTGCGCCTTGCGCAGAATGCATTTTTACTCTATTCACTGCGCATAGCCCAGAATGAATTGAGTAAGTAATTCTCTGCGTTTTGCGCAGATTTTATTTTGACAATAATCACTGCGTACCTCGCAGTATGCTTTTTAATTTTATTCACTGCGCATTGCGCAGAATGCATTTTTACATTACTCACTGCGCATTGCGCAGAATGCTTTTTCACATTATTCACTGCGCATATCTCATACTGCATTTTGACACTATTCATTGCGCACTGTGCTGAATCCTTTTTTTAAAGTAATCTCTCCGCACCGCGCACTATACATTTTAACAGTAATTATTGCGTACTGTGCTGAATGTATTTTGACAGTACTTACTGCGTTCTCCGCAAAATGCATTTTCCCTTTTCTCTCTGCGCTATGCGCACAATTAATTCCTTTATCCTTTTTTTTACTGCGCTCCGCGCAGAATGTATTTTCTCATTACTCACTTCGCCTTACGTAGAATGGATTTTCTTATTATTCACTGCGCACTGCGCAGAATCTATTTTTATTCTATTCACTTCTCATTTCATTTTCACATTATTCTTTGCGCTTTTCGCAGAATTAATTTCTTTTTTCTTGTTCTTTTTTTTTGCTTTTTTAAGACTGCGTTCATTTCCTCCTCTTTTCTCTCTATCATAAATTTAGAATTCTCTACATTTTTTTGCTTCACAATTTACACAATTTCTCGGTATACAACATTTTTTGTAAAAGATTTCTGATTTCCCTCAATGATGTGTCTTTGTGTTCACTTGTATAATTTTTTTAGGACTATCGTTAGAGGAGAGAGAGGGAGAGAGAGAGAGAGAGATCTACAGGGTGTTTCATAACATTCTTTCTGTCCAGATCGTTTGATCGAGCTCTTTCTTTTAAAAAATTAAACCCATCGTCGCAATCCCCGAAAAATTTGAAGAATTTTGAGACCGGTTGCAAGAAAATCGGTCTACTAATGAATGAGTAGTTCGTGGACAGACAGACAGACAGACAGACAGACAGACATCAGACGCTTATATATATATAGATATAATAATTATATATACAGGGTGTTTCCTAAGTAAGTAGACAAACTTGAAGGGGATATTCCTTGGTTTATTTTAAGAAGAAAAGGTCTTATATAAACATGTGTCCTAAACTGCTTTATTTAAAAAATACAGGGTGTCAAAGTTGTGCAAAATAAAATGAAAATTTCGAAATTCTGGAGAACGTTTAAAGACATTTTAATCAAATTTGGTATGCGTTCCACATAAGAACTATTTTCCAATACCGATGAAACATATTTAGATTCACCAGGAGCTTGCGTATGGGTAATCATGTAAAATTTTTTAATAAAAGAATGGTACGCCACTGTTTTTTTCCAAGTTAAACATTTTTTTTATTCCAAAACAATTTTTTAAATATAAAAATAAAGAAATTTTCATTTTATTTTGCATAACTTTGACACCCTGTATCTTTAAAACGAAGCAGTTTAGGACACATGTTTATAGGACCTTTTCTTTTTAAAATAAGCCAAGGAATATTCCCTTCAAGTTTGTCTACTTACTTAGGAAACACCCTGCATATAACAGAATTTTATTTGCGGACTTAAAATTTTAAATTTTTTAATAAGTTTACATTTTTACATGAAGGTATAGAGATTCAAGAATATTTGAATAAATCGAATTGTTTTAGCATTAAGCAAAAGTTGCAAAACTAAAAGAATATAAGACAAATCTTAAATATAAAAAAATGCTTTAATTTCTTAAATGTGCCTTAATTTAGATATTCTTTCAACTTTTTGTATTATTTGGTTAGTTTTATAAAAATCGTACACACTTTAACTGTACATTAATTTATTTTGTTACCTTTACCATTTATCCGAGTTTTCGTAACATTCCTCCATGACTGTGACAAATAATTTATCTGCTTATTTTGATTTATATATTTGTCAGCGACAAATTATATTTCCGACCTCGTGTATCCATGACCTATGAGAGTTCGCAAATCGGCACTGGCATTTCAAGACTACCTGTTTGGTCCGACCGAAGCATCAGATAACGTCCGTTAGAACTGGTTATACCGACACGGTGCGTTACGATCCTGCGGCGCGATACGGAAGATAAACACCGGATAGAGGTCCATCGCGCCTTCGGGTACGGCGACTGACCTCCTGAACTCGATGGCCGAGAAGGAGAAAATACACCCGACCGACCGCTTCCATGTTATTTTTTTTTAATCGTCCGTTCCACTAATTAGCAGTACTCACGGAAGACTCGCGGGGTTTTCGGTATATAAACGCATAACTCTCTAGTGAATGTGGAACACGTGGAAGAAATGGAACAATTTTAAGATTACGTGAATCAATTTATGATAATGAAAGATACATATAAGTATATATATATATATATATATATATATATATATATATATATATATATATGCATGGCGAGATCAATTAAATGAAAATGTAATCAAATACGTGTATTTCGGACGAGTTTTTGTAACTAATTTTCTTGGAAACGGAGTCACATATAAAAATATTTTATTCCGTATTTTGTACTAATTTTTTTCTTATCACTACCTTTCTGATTGTACCACTTATTACGAAACACCCGAATTACATACATATATATATATATATATATATATATATATATGACACATTTAAAAGTATCTCACAAATTTGTAAATAGTAAATATTTCAATAAAATATCCAATAAAACTTATATAATTATTTAATTTTTGATCAAATTTATTATTTATTAATAAATTTAATAAATATTATAAATTGCAAATTTAATGAACAATTTTAAGAGTGGACATTGAATGTAATAATAATGTTCGATAAATAAAAATTTTTCATTCTATATATATAAAAAGAATATAACAGAATTAGAATAGAAATTAAACATATAAAAAAAATTCATATAGAAATTAGAATGGGCAAATATTTTTGAGCGGTAGTGTATATTACTGATTTTTCAGTTTTCATATGATATCTAAGTGTCTGTGCTAAAATTTCTAGTTTTAATTAATAATTTTAATTAATACCAATTATTTATTTATGTTTGAAAAAATGAAACTCCCGGAGAGCGCTGAAGATAATTGTTTGCGAGCATAAAAGGACGTGCACGTGTACTGCGGGCAGATTAGCCACCATCTCGCTCTAATCATCAATTTGCATATTCATATAAGATTTATGGTTCACTGTCAATTTACATATTCATAATTGAGTCGCTCGAGATGAGATTACATGAGAGAAAAATCGGTTCCTAATACTTCGCGAGTACGTGTCGTTTCAGCGAGGTAGGCGATACAGGAGGTCCTATACCTGCGTGTGCGTCTACATAATCGTATAATTGTAGTCAATTGACAGTCGCGTTGTAACCGCGATAACGACACCGACCGCAATCGCGGTTGCTAAATACGCTTAATTGGCGGGGTAGTAACGTGAAACGTATCTGGACGGTACTGCACTTAACCCCGAGCGATTGCGAGTCGGAATCGCTCGACTTCCTCCTGCCGGCTCGCTCGCACCCGCGAACGAGAGGTACGGCGAGAAGGGATTCCCGCGTGCGGCGAAAACGATTTTTCTCGCGCGGCGCGGCCAGTTAAATTGTGAACGTTACGTAAACGCCGAGCGCGGATCGTGTAAGCGCGCTATCGAGAGACGGAATTGCATCTCTCGATGCCGGTGAGCTGCTCGCCGTCTATTTAAGAGTTTGCGTCACGAACGAACGGCATTGTTCCCCCCGCGGAGCGTTAAATGCTTTTCGATTAATACCTACCCAGATGATCTGCACGGGGTATCCCGGAATCGGGTGCCCTTTTAACCGCGAATTCCTCGGTCGATTCGATGCCGATCTCTCTGCAGGAGAAACCTCCTTCGGGATGAAACGTGTACACTGAAAAAAAAAATTCTTGGTAAACTTGTGAGATGCATTTAGTAATACTTTTTTTGAAGTATTTGATTATTATTAGCGATTATAATAATAATAACAAAACATTTTGTAATAATTATAAAAGAGCAAATTTTATTTAGTTGAACCAACTAAATTATGTAATGCTTATTATACGTTTAGTTGAAACTATTTCACATGGATAACATTAACCAAGCCTGGATTTTTATAATCAAGCCTTTCTTTCAGTGTATGTGTTTTATGTGTTTTGCTACAACATTATTGTTAATGAAATTAAAATTATAATGTTATCAAATCGTTTATTTTAAAATAGATTATCGACATATTCGCTTTGCTAATTTTTGCAGTTTAATGCGGCTTAAGGAGCTCCTTGTGATGTGAATTGTCAGTCCTTACAACATTATTTATTGTTATTAATGAATTAGGTGTTTGTTGATTAATTATATAGCTACTTCTAAATTCAGGATTTAGAAATTTGTTACACAGCACGGTGAAATTTTTATTAAAGAGGCATCGTCTCTAGAAGTGGATCGAGACACCCACGCAAAGAAATAGGAGTTCCAACAACTATCATTTACATATAATGTCGGTACATCTAAAATTGTTATGTAGAAAACCCTCCAGCGCACGCGGGGTTTGAGGTCATTAGGATACAAAATTGTACGGTTGTAGGTACTTACTTTGAAGATGAGGAAATAGAAGCGAAATTAAGATCGTCGGAGCAATCGACGATCTTACACCACGGTAGCGGTAATCACCTTACAGGTAAATCGGCACATTCGGTGTCACGGAGGCTAGATCGTAACAAGACCGGTTGAACCAGTCGATCTCTATGTAGGTGGCACAGATCGAAATTATCGATAAGTAATAGCGAAGTAGTACTGTAGTATTGTACGAGAAAATCAATCGGTCCGTAACAAACAGCAATAGACAATTGTAGAAGTGGAAGTCTTTCACTCTATAGATCATTGAATTAAATACTAATTTGCAAAACAAACTCGTCATTTTTTAGCGTAAAAAAAATATACATTTTAAAACTCGTAAAAATAAACATTATAAAATAGCCGATAATTTGATTAGTCATGATTCATGATTCATGAACAGTGATGTATATATTCAAAAGATCTCGACATAAACGGATATAGGAAGAATTTATATCTAGAATTCTTCGAAAGCATAATTATAGTTATTAATGTTAGAAAGTGTGGAATTTAATAATTGTAAAAGCGCCTCGATTATTATGCAAATTCAGGTAATTATTATTTTGAAAAGATCACTGAACCATGCAATCAACCGAATTGTTGGATCCTTTTTATAATATTTATGTTTACAAGTTCATATATGTATATTCCTTTTGTATTATTTGGTAATAAAAATGACGGGTTTCTTCTACAACGCAACGTTTAATTTATTACATTCAGTCTATTTATTACAAACTAAGCGGATACGACACACACGACCTATGAAGGATTCTAACATGCTAGCTAATCCTACAGAATTCTTAACCCGCGATCACCCGAGATATGAAGACTGCGCAAATCAAGATTATAATTTGGAAACGACAGGGGTTTAAGTCGAAACAGGGCTTTAAATCAACGGCATTATATCGAACACATAACACCAGAAAGAAATCTAATAAATGATACGTCGAACATGATACCTCGACACGAATCGACGAGCTTTATTTCGCTAACTCTGTATATGCGTATATGCGAGTATACAATATAGTATACAATACGTTGCCAATAATGACATAAGCAAATAATGACAAGTAATTTCAAGATTCAATATTCATCTCAATCAGATCTAGCCTATCTCCATTTTAATAGGCAAATGACAACGACGTCAGACAACGGATCTATGAAATGTAACATTGATCTGTATTAATTTTATTGTAATTTGATATTTTATATGCATCTAGATATATCTAATGTATATTTAATGAAACTGTCACATAGATCCGTGATCATAATAAAACAGTTTGCGCAACAGCGGAGTTATCTGCTACATTGACTACGTTGATTTTGCAATACATAAATATGCGATCCAAATTAAATCAACGCTCAAAATAATCGATGTTTCACAAGATAATTTTTACGCGTATCGAATTTTTCATTTGTCTTTTAATTTATTATTTATTTAACTAATTATACAGTTGTCGACAAAATATTCATCTTCATTAAAATATTTTTATAAAATTTTAGATTATGTCTTTTATTATTACACGAAGAAAATTTTATATTAAAAATTACTATGTATGGCAATAGCCGTGGACCATTGCTGGAATTATAAAAATTTTTACTATGTTATATTAATAATTATTAAACTCATTAGTACACTGAAAAAAAATGCTGTTGCTTCAATTAAAGTCTACGTCACGGGCTCCCACAAACATAAATAGTTCATTCAATTGTATTATAACCTGTCTCTTATACACATCTAGATGTGTATAAGAGACAGATCAAATATCTAGATTATTTTTTAAATAATATGAGCAAATATCTAGATTATTTTTTAAATAATCTAGATATTTGGTCCAATCATAATACAATTGAATGAACTATTTATGTTTGTGGCAGCCCGTGACGTAGTTTTTTAAATAATATGAGCAAATATCTAGATTATTTTTTAAATAATCTAGATATTTGGTCCAATCATAATACAATTGAATGAACTATTTATGTTTGTGGCAGCCCGTGACGTAGACTTTAATTGAAGCAACAGCATTTTTTTTCTGTGTAGTCCACGGTTACTGCCATACATAGTAATTTTTAATATAAAATTTTCTCCGTGTATTATTATTTTTAAATTATCGAAATAAAATGATCCGAATAAGCGGGAAACAACGGTTAATTTCACGCAAGAGTAAGAAATAATATTCACCGCAAGGTTACTCCGCCGGCGCCCGATGCCTCTCCTAGGCCTCCTCCTCCTCTCAGGTTGTCAGGTCTCTTTCTTCTCAGATTGTTAGGCCTTCTCCTGCTCCTCTTCAGGTTGCACTCGCACAACACTCGCGAAAAACACTCGCGGGCAATTACGCTCGCGCGCGGATATCAATATAAGTCTTTCGCGCGACACTTACGGCACTCCCGTTTGTGTCTATAAAATAGTTAAGATATAATCATGCTTAATTTGTAATTATCGAGAGATACGATCGTGTTTCGAAGGGTAATATAATAATACACGAAGCATCTCGACTCGCTACCTGCTCGAGTGTGTGAGTGCACGGCGACCTTTTATAAACACATATTCCACATGCCTCGAGACAAGTATCAAGGCTGTATACTAGTTGATATTTTTTCTCCGAAATATCTAACGGTAAAATATAGATTTATTTCAAATATACGAATCCTTGCAAAGAAGCGAGTTCCAATTTCACGCGAATTCTAAATTGTAAAACAGGCTTAGGGCGGCTATTATTCATAACTGGTTCTTATATTTAAGATCGTGTTAAGCATGATCTCAAGATGCTATACAGCCATTTCGTTGGCTGAGCGGAATCTTAAAACCTAACCACCTAAGACTCAACTTAAGACGATCTTAAATATAAGAATCGATTATGAATACCGGCCTTAAAACTAAAATAGAATATAAAAAGTTGGCTTGCTCGTCGCAGTATAAAATGCACTATCCCATTATTTTTGTGTCTCTCATAATATGTTTGAGTTACTTCGCTGACTTGTTTAAAGTATTATCGAGATCCCCGTTGTCGCCGGAAGGTTACACGAGTGACGAGACGACTTTCTCCGTGTAACAAAGCCATGACGAAAGGCACTTGGAACTCGAGCGATCGAAGTCATTCAGCGACTGCATGAATAGACTCGATCCATTAGCATTGCGCAATGCGTTGTATGTGTGCGTGTGGACTACTTGTTTTACGAGACTTCGATCTATGGTACCAGTGACACAAATGGATTCTAAATACCCGGCATGCTGTCTCTCAATGGGAACGGTGTTACGTTTTGAACACCACCTACGTGAAGTTAACGGTATGGAAATATACATGCATATGCTTCATGTGCAATCGAATCGCTGAAGGCGAAAGCATTGTTCATATATATTTTCAAACTCTCTTCTATCAGGAAATACAGGCCGAACCAGGATGCCACGCGATTTTGTTGAAGCAATTTAAATTTGTCTACACTGAAAAAATGTATTAAATTTTTAAAAATTT
>NJRQ01000211.1:75315-87796 GCA_003063805.1 Aphaenogaster ashmeadi | reverse complement strand
CATTGTTTTGTGTAGTGCATCTATATATGTTTGTCTCAACATTCACTATGTTTGCTGTACCAAATGCATATAGTTGCCTTCACATTAATGTGAATGTGACAACCACAGGACGTGGCTGTGACAACCATAGAACGTGGCTGTACCAAATGTTACCATTTTGTGGTTGTGGCAACCTTATCGTTTTTTCCGTGTGTCTTTCCTTTATTCAAAGGGAGAGCAATTGCTAAATTTTTTGCTGATTCCAGGGGGGCAAATGCCCCCTCTTGCCCCCCCCCCTGCGGACGCCCATGAAAGGAATTATTTATTTGACTCAAACAGTGAATATTATGTAAATAAAAAAAATGATGTAAAAACAAAGTATAGATTTGGTGTTTGAAGCATAGATTAATTATTTAAAGTAATAATTTCTTTGTTTAAAGTAATAATTTCTTTGTTTTCGGCTGCTTGTTTTAAAAAAACAGATCTTCTTTATTATGATAAATAATTTTTTATTCTTAAATAAATATTTTTTTATTTTAAAATGTTTCATATTTGATCTTAAAATAATTATATTTATCTTTATTTAAATAATTATTTATTTAATATAATAAAACGTCTTTCTAAGTGAGATAAATATTTATTTCAGTCAAGAAACTTTATTTCAAAGAAATGTATTTATTTAACTGAAAAAGATTTCCTTTCTCAGTGTAGTATGCAAAATTACGTGTTATTCGCGACACAAAATAATGTTCCAAAATGCTTCTGATGCGCGTTCAAAAATAATCGAGCTATCTTTGTTCGATTGGTCGAAAAATATTCAATTTATTTTTACTTTTTAAATAAATCTTAGATTAAAACTTGTATGAAAAAGATAAAAAATGCATTATAAAATAAAAGAATTCAGATTAAATAAGGAATCTGAAGATGAAGGAAGAAATGATAGTTTTGAAACACATATGATTGATGTATCCGTGCTGCGGTTGCAACGCCCCTGCATTTACGATCAATTAAATTTCACTTCGTCGAACGAAATTGCAAGGCGTGCCTTTGAAGAGCATCGTCGATAATTAAATTATTGACGGTTGTTATAAGTCAATAAATAATAGTTATTGCCAGCAATGGCACATTTTGACATGAGAAACAAACAGATACGTTTCTATGTGGCTTAGCGTCCGTTTTTAGATTTTCAATAGAATCCTGAAAGATTTTTAAAATGCTTGATATGTTTTAAGAACAGTTTTAGCAATTTTTCTTAAACATTCAAAGCGATAGAAGCAGAAATAGATGAATTCCGATGATTTTTTGTTTCTTAGATAAAAATTTTCAAAATACTCACAAGTTTTAAAGAGATTTTTGAAAATTTGACATCGTAGTCTCAAAAATTTTATAGAAAAGTGTTATAATTTAAATCTATCGAAATTGAAATAAGAAAATTATTGTCAATTTTTGAATAACAAAAATTGAAGAAATTTTAATTATTAATTAAATTTATCTTCAAAGCGCCCTATATTTAGTATTTACATAATCACTAAATTCTCTTTAAAACATATCAGGAACTCTAAAATATTTTGGAGAAAAACCAGAGCTCTATCAATTGTATCGAGATTTTAAAAATAAAGTGCTAACTTTATACAAATGTCAAGTGTTGCAGACTTAACAGATTTTTTATTTTTTTAATTGGAGGTCAGCATTAATCTTAAATTAGTATTATTATTAGATAAATTAATGTTAATATCCATTGTTAATGGATAAAATTGTTCTTAATTTAAAATTTTTTTTTAAGATGACATCGCGTTATCCAATCCTTACAGAGATGACCGAAACTAATTTGCTAATTAATTTCGCATGCGTCGAGTAAGATATCACGTTCGATCGCTTGCGCAACTGCGTCCACGTTAAAACCGCAATCAATTATTGTTACAGATCGCTCGCGAATAATTTGCCTATCAGACAAACGTCAAGACAAAGATATTTTGCGAATCGATAAATAACCTTGACGGAAGCAATTACTCGATATTCTGTCCATCGTACTTCAGCGCATTTAATTAAATGTGATTTATTGCTCACGGTAGCTGTCATTGTTAATAATTAACGGATGTAGAATTTAACGCGTTTCGCTTTCGATCGTCTGCAAAGTAGTATAAATAAATACTTTCCATTTATAAACGACGTATATATAACGATATCGTGTGTACATTTCAAGTGTATATTATAAAAATGCAAAGTTTTATTAATGTATTTTCTGAAATAAATTTTCAATGTATAAAACTCATTATAAACTACATAATAAACAGATAAACGCCATCGAACGTTAACATTAAACGTTAATGCTTTACGTGAATTAATGCAATCTCGATGGAGAATTTTCTTCAGGGCGTTACATCGTAACTGGTCCGGAACAGGTGCAAGTCGTCGGCCGTCAGGAATCTCTGCAATTACAGAGCGTTAAAAGCGAGCAACGCGATATCGAGAGATCGTATGATTCGCGGGGAATAAGTAAATCACCGGCACTTTTTGATTACACGCGTATGCGTCCTTGGAGGACCAGGGGCGATCGTATGCTCGCGGTCGACAATTTCACCGATCGGGAGCAATAAATATCACGGCACGTAACGCCGCGCAGGACCAAGTAAACCAGTTTGCGAAGAAATTCCTCAACGATGGTCCGATAACTAGAAGCTCCGGTTCTCACGAGCTATCTCTTTCGCGAGAGAGGAAGGAATATATAATCTTTATTTAATTAATCTTTTGTGCATTGGATATCATGTACTTTACTAATCAAGCTAGAAGTTTATGACGAAAATCCATAAAACAATAAAAATAAAATCATGAATTTTAAGAAATATTTATTTATATAATATACTCATATAATCCCACACAGCACACTTTATCCTGAGGATATCCCAAATTGTCCCAGATTTCCAAATGCAATCCCAGGGACGTCGCAGTAAGTAATTTCTGGGATATCCAATAAAATGTCGTGAGATTTTTTATGCATATCCAAGGGATATGACAGGATATCTTAGTACGTGGCATCGCCGTCAGATGAACGCGGTGGCGTCTATTTTCTCGTAAGTAAAAACCACACAGGATGGAGTAAAAGACGCAGCATTATGAGATTATTCACTCATGTTCTAATAATATGATTCTTTAGAGGAGAGTCCCCAAAAGTGGATTCCAAGATGAGAATAAAGAGATGTTACTTTGAAAGTATAATTATATAATTAAAACACGACGAAAAATATTAAAGTCGAATAAAAGAAATGAAACCAGGATATCGATAACAATAATATATCATACGATATTTCTAAAGTTTACCTGGATATCCTCTGGACATCGTTTAAGATATCCATAGGATATCACATGGGTGGACACTTGTGCATCGCTGGATGTCCACCGGATATCTGAGACCATCATGGGATATCTTATGGTTATTACGATATCCCAAAATGATGTTTGTAGGACGTCCCTCGAATAAAGTGTGTTGTGTGGGATATGTATTAGTGTCCAATATATAATATATTCATATTTTATGTCTATTAATACATATATATTCATTTAATTTATCATATTGCTAATTATATTTCTAAATTATTTTAATATAACCAAAATAATTAAATTGTGTAAAAAATCTCATAAAGACTTTTTATCTCTTTTAAATGGAAAATATTTGGATATTTAACAAATTTTAAGAGAGAGGAAGAATTGGTAGATCAACTTGCTTCTTATAGTTTCAAATTAGCTCTTCATGTTGCCCCATTAAACTTGAAAACACCGGTCTAATATTACCGGTCTAATAATCTGTAACCGGTCAGAATGGTCTAATCGCCGCTCGTAATGCGGCCTCGGCAAACAAAACACGGAAAAAGAAAAAGAGACGCGCGCGAAGATTTACGTTTCGCGCGAGAAGCGTGTCCCGGACCCGTATTAGAGGGCCATTAGCGTCGTTCAATGTTGAGATATAGTCTAGAACAGAGCAGCAGGTATCGGCCGGCAGTAAACGTCGGTGCTCGGTAATTATTGACTGTGCAGATAAAACAAGTCCGACACGTCGCCGTGAGTAACGTGCTTACTAATGAAATGTCACGGTGCAACTTGGTGTTACACTTTGTATGCATTCGCAGACACGAAAGGCCGCTCGGACCACTTGTCATGTGATTCGACACAAATTTTGACGTAGGTATGAACACCGAAAAGCGGATGATATATATGAACGTAATGTGTGTGTGTGTATGTGTGTGTATGTGTTACGTTGAATCCTAAAGTCAATGTTATATTAAATCCTTTCTGCGTCGGATAATTTTATTCGTAATGACATTTATACCGTTTTTGCAACAAACACACATATGATTTTTTAATAACTATATATTATTATCTGATTAATATCGTCTACGAAGGTACGGAATATTTTGCACGAAAGTAACTTGTTTCTCAATTAATACGCCGTATAGTTTCGTACTACCTTATCAATTAATGTCGATGCATACATAAATAGCGGTATCAGTTTGTTAATTATTGGTTGCCAATAGAAAATGACAAACTGACCGAGCAAGCATCGCTCGCAACAAACTAATAAAGTCTTGGAAAGCAAACTCACGACGCACAATTCAATATCGGAGAAATCTCTCTCTCTCTCTCTCTCTCTCTCCCTCTCTCTTTCTCTCTTTGACAGTTAAATTTGATTTTTTAACTCGTTTCAATTTTAATTCGGCTACGCCTGTTTTTTCTGTTAATCAAAGACGTCAATCAATCAGTGTCATGTCAATCAATAAAAAAATCAGTGATTTTACAACCAAAAGCATAAACCAATTCAATAAGAAGAAGAAAGAACGCGTGTAACATCGATCAGCGGCATCGATTAATTACAGAGCGTGGAGCGTTCAAGTTATCGGTCTAACATTCTTAAGTCAAAGCATGCGTATTTTTGATCCAAGATCTAATCATGTCCTATTATGAATTTATTCGTGCCTTGTTATTATATCTTCCGAGAATATTTCAAATAATGCATTATTAAATGTATCGTATTTCCTAAAACAATTGCCAATCTTTTATCATTACAGTCGCAATTATTATAATCATAATTGGATGTCATGTTCTTTAATCACACATAAGAAACTCTTATTTAAAATTATTTCAAATTATTATATTATAATAATATAAACATAAAAGTATTTAATCATTTTTATATTAATTTAACTATTTCGTTGAATAAATGTAATTTATATACAAAATTATATAATATATATAATATTGACTCATACATCATATGTATACATCATTTTCTATTCATAAACGTTTAATCTTTTTAGTATTCATAAATTAATAGATCGTTATGTATTCTATATGTATTTATTTACTTCAGCTTACATACCATGAAGGGACTTGGTTTACAAATTTTCTTAATCACACACACACATCCATCCATACCTTATAATTACTTCTCTCCTTATCTAACATTCTTATCAACACCGCCTTTTATATCTAGTCACTCCGCATATGCTAAATTCTAAAATTCTAATCTCTTTCCTACTCGTTCTACTCTACATAAGATTAATATTATTCATAAATAAATAGATCATTTTATATAAATATTAATTCTTTATTTTATAATTAATAATTAATTCTTTATTTAGAATTGTATCGCAAGATCAGAGATAGCATACCTCCTATATCACGAGATGTCAACGGAAAGAAAAACAAGAAGACCCTGTCACGTTTTCTCCAAAAACTCCACGAATGCATGTATCTTTTCGCACCTCTCCACTTTTTACGCTCGACGGATTGCGAAACTGTTGCGGGATCTCGCGAAATGTCCGTGACAACTCTCGCCTGTTCCGGATCCCGATGCCGAGATAGCGAGTTGATCCGCGTCGTGAGAGTTCGCTCGAAAGAACGAGAGAACGAGGGTAAAAGAAGAGCGGCTCGGTGGGCTCGGCGAAGGCTTGATTTATGTGTCATTCCGCGGAACGGCACACCCGTCCGCTCGAGTGTGAAACAAATAAATTTCAGATGAAGTGAGGCGCGCCGGGAAAATGTGCGCGCGGCTAAAGAGCAACCTGACTTGGTGATTAATCAATCGGCGAGATGAGAAACGGAGAACCAAATTGTGGCGGATAAAATTACGCCGGACACGATCTCCGTCATTACTCTTCTCCTCGATTACACGACTAATCTGTAAAATTAGATGAGAAATGTATCTCTAAGTTCTTCGGTTCATAAATATCACGATAAAAGAAAGTGGCGTTCGGATTGGCAAATGCAATTTAAGCGGAAAGATGTCAATGAGGCAAGAAGTATATTTGTGAACCGAATAATATATTTGACTGTGTAAAATATTAACTGTTCATAATTGGAAAATAAAAATGGATGGCCAAACATATACAAAGTGTCTTCGAACCGGCAATATAATTGAGAAAGACGTAATTCTTTATGAAAAAGTAAATCAAAAGTATAAATTAAAATCTTTTCATGCAAAGTTTCTCAGATAAAGAGTAATATATTTCTGATATAATTACAAGACCGCGAAGTGTATCAAACGATTAAAATCGAGAACAGGCCAAATACGGTCATAGCAGATCTTAGTGCTCATTAATATTTTATGTGTGATTTTTCTAGTTCTTTTAAACTACGCGCCGTTACTTTCGGACCTGAAACGCAGCTCTTGAAACCAGAAAAGTAATATCACAATGATAATGATGCTAAACAAGCATCTGTAAGATCCCCCCTCCCCATCCTATCCCGAAAAACTGTAAAGAAATTTGTTGCGAAAAATATTACTTCAGCCAGAATTTGAACCTGGACCTCCCTACAATCCTTTCTCTTTACAGTTTTTCGGGATAGGATGGGGAGGGGGGATCTTACAGATGCTTGTGTAGCATCATTATCATTGTGATATTACTTTTCTGGTTTAAGAACTGCGTTTCAAGTCCGAAAGTAACGGCGCGTAGTTTAAAACAACTAGAAAAATCACACATGAAATATTAATGAGCACTAATTGTAAGATCTGCTATGACCGTATTTGGCCTGTTTTCGATTTTAATATATTTCCGCTTTTTTAAGTTTGAATAATTTTTAACGACTGTGTTATATATCGTCAAACTAATCGCGATAATAATTATCAAAATATGCAAAATACATTTTGTCGAAAAAATAAAAGTGATCTTAATATTTTGATAACAATTCTTTTAATAATTTTAATAATTTTAATTTAAATAAAATATACATACACTGAATTCCGATTCAATCCTTCTATTACAGCTAATATTTAAAATCGAATAAATGTACTGATTTTGAATTGATGATTTGATTTTTTTCGGCATCGCAAATTGAAGAACACATCGATTTCAAAATTAATTGTTTCGTTATAACTATTACACTTGAGCTGATTTTTCAGGTACCTACCTATTAGAAATTATTTTCGATGTGACGATTACGCGATTGAATATTGTTTTGCATAGTTCTAGTATGTATTTTCGAATTGAAGTTGAAGGCTTAATTTCGCAATGACTTATTGCAAAGTATATAATAACAAAATAAAGTCAAGAGTAGTTTTGCAAAATACAAAACTATGACGAGTTTCTTTTCTAAGATAAAAGTCGTTCTTCGAAACAAACGGAGCATGTAATCGAAAACTCGCACATGCAATTGAAGGACGACCACTTCTGGACGTATTATTAATCAATTTTGTGTCGCAGCACGTCGCAAGATTCGTTTCTGAGTACAAAAAGAAATCACACTTACGAAACTTTCGATTGCTCCAAGCTACGAAAGGGAACATTTCGCTTCTTAAGCAGCTACTTTATTTTTGGTCAATCGACGGCATCGATCACAGATCAGTCGTAAGAACCAAATGTAATTGTATTGAAAATAATTAAATTTATGTAATCATATTGATTAAATCATTATATAAGAAAAACATTTATATACAACGATGAAAAGATTTTTATTAATTACTCGATTATTAAATAAATATTAATTTTTTAGTATTAAAAACGATTAGACATGCATGATTTCTGTTTTTATGTTTATTAATAATAATGGTAAAGAAGTGTGCTCCTTTCCTTTACTATTTTTTTTCTAACGGTTAAGCGTTCATAATCGCTACGGATAATCATATTAATCGATTGACTACACGTAGCCCCTTCACTCCTACCAAATGCGTACAAACGGAGCTTGCCATAGACCTTCACACTCTCTACGTTTTATCGCCTAACAGTATGTAAAATTAAACGACTCTTGTGAAATTTTCTTCTTGACGCCTAGAGCTACAATCTGCAAAAAGGGGCGCTCTATTTCCTATCGAGATTGAATGGCCACTTTTCTTAGTGCCTACCGATAACGTTAATCGCGACAGTATATCTTTCCTTGATACCCCATCTTCTTCTAGTCTAGATAAAAGGAATTAATTGAAGAATAAAGTTCCCCCCCCCCTTTCTCTCTCTTTCATCTCATAAATTTAAGGAATATAATATCCCAGGATATTAAAACGGAATATTAAGGAAATTTTTGTTGGCAAAAATAATTATTAAGTCCCGTACAGATATCGAGAAAGTTGCGTTCTATATTATTGAAAAAATGGTAAATTACAAATTAAATGTTTAAATTGAATGCGGTAGAAATATGATTTATATAAGCGTGATAATATTTTTATTGATTTGAATTTGAAAGTAAATGTGTATGTGTGTGTTTCTCGCTATTATATTAATATCAACTGCTTTAAAGCTACGTATCAATCTTCCTAACAAAATTAATATTTTCAACACATTATATATATATATATATTATTATTTTATTTTTTGCTACAAATTAATGACTCCAAATTAATACCAATTAGCAATATCTCCGACAGAAATACTTGAAGGCGATAGTTACATAGCAGCAGAACTGGATACGGCAATAATCCGCTATTTTTTCGCTCTGTTCTATCGGAAATGCATGCTAATAATTATTAAATTAATTGCAACGAGACCTCGAGCAGCAATATACATACCTGGCGGTAGCAGTTCCGACATTCTAACAGTGCATACAGGATAATTTAACGCTATGCTTTCGTCGAGCGTTAACGGTTCACGAATCGTCCGGTATTTCTTTAATCGGGATTTTCTCGAATGTAAAACAAAAGTATCGAGGAAATACACAGGAGGAAGAGGTCGATAGCAAAAAGCCTAATCTTCTCGCGAGTCTATTGCGTTGTTGCTTGACCAATCTCTTTTTTTTTCTTCCTCAAGGATAATGAATGGAGTGAAGCGGCCGCATGTTTGCCTATATAGTAAATGTAAACGTTGCGATCGTCGCTTTGGTTTCCGCTTCAACATGTGCGTATTAAACGGTTTTATAGGTACACGCTGTATATGGTACATTATTGCATATAATCGATGCAACGTATGATGAAGTATAGAAAGTCAGGTAATTGCTATTATTCAATAAAAATCTGACTTTTGCCCATATATCGCATTTCTCCGCATCACCGAGTGCTTTACAACCAGCTTGTGGGTTAAAAGGAAGATTGCTACACTCATACAAGGGTGTTTCAAAAACACCCTTTTTAACTCTTAATTTAACCCACCAATTTAGTGATAAATTTGCCAACAAATTTAAAATCAATTCTTCAACACAAACATTTGTAAAACAGATCATCATTTTCTTTACTATCCCCTTTTAAAAATATCTTGGTAATTATCTAAATAAAAATTCTAAACGAATAAGATTCGCTTAAGGTAAATTATAAAAGATAATTTTATTTTATTATTATATTCTTTAAATAAATGAATTTTTAAAAGGATTTTAAATTGTGAGAAAAAATGTAAAATATTTAAAATTTTCAATACTGCAGTTGTGGTACAAGATAGTATTATTACGTATTTTAAAATAAAAACAACTGTAAATCTCGGTTAAAGAATCTATAAGTGAAAGGTACTGATAACTCTAACACATTCTGCACGTGTATGAACAGTAGCTCTGCATATACAATAAATGAACATAATTGTGAAAACTTTATCATATCAGTTTATTCAGTAGACAAATGGTTATGTCTGTTAGAACTTTTTAGCATAGCATGTATATATATACACATACATTTATTTAAACGCGTTTGATATATTCGTAATTAATCTTATATTACAGTTATATTATCTCTATCGTCGTAATTACGCATACTAATATGTGCGACACGTACAACTTTTCTCCTCTCACATTCTGGTAATTGCCACATTTTATTGCTAATCTATCTATTTAATTACATACACACATATACACATAACAGACTTTACTACGCTGTAAATTATATAACGAGACGTTATCGCCAACTTTATTACCTTCACAATCGTGTTCACGCTGCATTTGATAAGACAAGAAAATTGCAGAACAAAATAACAAATATTAAGTATGCCTGAAGGAAACGTTAATATTTTAATCTCCATAGTTTAATACTTTAAAGCGACTTGTATGAAGACTGTCGGAAGATTTACACATAGTGCATCTCGCATTTTTACTGCGATTTTTAACGGCAGATTCTCCTCACTAGAAAGGAAAACGAATTACAAATATATTCCAATATCGACTATATAATACTTCTTAGGTAACGCCGTACTTTATTTTTGCAGACAAGATTATTCCTCGTGACCGTAATGAAAAAACTCATCCTCGTTCCTAGCTTTATTTGTACGGTGTTTACTGCTATGTATACCTTGCACGTCTTATTGCCGTGCCGCAAGCGACATTTGCGCTCGTCGTTTAGAAGCGGAGCATATAAATCCGCGCTGAAGAGAGTATTTAACATACTCAACGCGCGGGCGATAATCACTCATCCTATACTTTCGCGTTCGCTTATACGTCGCGTATATCTGTATAAGATCATCCGCCGATGACTCCCGCGGACAGCTCTTACGCGAGACAGCGACTTTCACCGCGCTTAGGATAACGCGATAACGATTTTTCCCCCGAGGCGATAAGAAAAGTTTCCCAGTTAATTTTGGAATACCTGTAAAGCAAAGGTACCTTTCTCCTTTATAGACAAAAATGCATGCTTTGGAGAAATAAAAATTTCCGTTGACTCTTGGCTGTCTTACATCAAACTTACATAGGAACTTGACAGTACACTTTACGACAATATCTATCAAGTATTTTTAAAAAAAGAACAGAGAAAGATTGCTCTGTAACACTTTAATCTCGGGAAAATCGCAGAAAAACCGTCTCAGTAGACGTGTTTGTGCTACTTCCTCTACAGTCGAGTACGCAATGATATACTAGGCTGTGCTAGATCGAATTAAAGAAGCGAGTATTCGATATCGGTTTACTTGTAAAAATTAATTCAGATCATAAATAGTTATTGTAAACTATGCGTCTTGTTCTTTTATAAATATTTTAGTACATTCCGAGATTTTGAAGCTAATTTAAAGTTATCATTAACTCGAATGTACTGAAGTAACATGTATTCCAATAAATATAAGAAATCCATATATTATATATTGTTGTAACGTCCCGACGTTACACTGTCTATATCATATTGAAATATCATAATTGATATTTCATCATAAAATTGAAATTATTTTAAAATTAAAATAAAACGTAAGAAGTATATGTTTTAATTTCAATGTTAATAAGAAATAAAAATCATTGCAAATCACGCATTGCAAAACGATAATAAATCAATAAAGTCATAAATGTTGGAACTCTTGACTTATAATAAATTAAAATCACAGTCGTAAGAGGAAGCGAGAAGGAGGAAAAGGAGGGAAATGTAATAACGTTTGATTTTCGAAAGTAACGGGATCAGCTTGATCGACTTTGTAGCTTGTAGTTTCAGGGATATTAATCGAAGACAGGCTTGCGCAACGATGCAGCGGGCCAATGAGGCACGTACGTTCGAGGGAAATTCGCGGTGGTACGCGAGATCTCCGAGCCACGTCCTCCGATATTAAACGCAGCTCTCAGAATGGCGTAATCGCGCGCGAACGGCATCAGATTATGCGGCCGGAGAGGAACGATCTCTCGGACGTTTTATTTTCTTTCCTTCCTTCTTTCCTCCCGTTTAACCTTTCGCGAAGCCGCGGTAGCGGCGGCGGCGGTGGCGGCGGCGGCGCGGCGGCGGTTTCAAGTCTTTCCGGCCGATCGTTTCGCTTATATCTCGTCGTTCTATCTGCACTTCGGCGCTTATTAAAGCACCGTAGCTTGTTATTTGCGTGCGTTAAGCGCGTGTGCATGTATAACGATGCAAATTGTTTTCGTGCTCGAAGGCAAGGGAGCTCTCAGTAGCACAAGCACACCCATCCAGACAGTTTTTCCTGCAATTTTCCCGCTGCAGCGAGTTAAAGTGTTACAGAGTTCTCTCTCTCTCTCTCTCTCTCTCTCTCTCTCTCTCTCTCTCTCTCTCTGCTGCTTTTATTTGAAAATACTTGGATGCGATATTTGAGGCCTTTAAAATAATAATTTAAAACCACAAGATTATATACATGATATATGTATATACAGGGTGGTCCTCGTAACGGTCGCCACGATTTTTAAG